>OX451219.1:62355186-62637486 GCA_949628195.1 Phasia obesa
TATTACTAAAAGAAATGCTGTAGAAGAAACACTTAATGCTCTAAATAGTTTCCATAGACATATACAGTTTACTACGGAGTTAGAACAGAATGGAAAATTACCATATTTAGATGCGCTCATCATACGAAAACAGAATACAATAACGATTGATTGGTACAAAAAACATATTGCCTCAGGACGTATCATTAACTTTTATTCTAATCATCCTAAACACGTAAAATTCAATACAGCACACAACTTTGCGAGGAGAGTTCTACAAATAAGTGATGAAAAATACCACTCAGAAAATATCAAAAGAATAAAACAATAATTAGAAAAGAATAGTTTCTCACATGGCATGGCTACAAAAATTGTTAAAAATGCAATAAAAAATATGAACAAAACGACTACAATCAAACCTGAAAGAATGTTTAAATCAATGACACATGTTCCCGGTTTTTCTGAGAGAATTGCATTCTCGGATATATTCGACAGACAAAATGTAAACATTGCTCTTAAAACTGACAAAACGTTGAATATGTTGTTTTCAAACACAAAAGCAAAAGTAGAGTTATTAGATAAATCTAATGTGGTATACAAAATTCCTTGTAGCGGAGACGGGTCAAATGTATGTAAAAAAATATATGTTGGTACGACAAAATCAAAATTACGAACAAGATTAGCCGCACACAAATCAGACTACAAAACACGAAAAGGAACAAGTGAACAGAAAACAGCGTTAGCTGCCCATTGTGTAATAAGTGGACACTCTCCCAATATCAGTGGTACAACAATATTACAACAAGAGAGTAATTACAGAAAGAGATATACAGCAGAGATGTTGCATATAATCAACACTCCCGCGGACATAAAGATAAATTACAAAACAGATACTGAAAATTGCGCGCACACATATAGACACATTGTTGCTAAATACAGACAAAGAAACCTTTAGTAAGCTTTATTATCTCTTTGGAAGAGGACAAACGACGGCTTTACTCAAAGTAATGAAATATTAGTTTTTTAAATAATAATTGTTAAATGTTGTGTTTATCTATTAGTGATGTTAATGTATACTTTTGTTTTTGTATATTTGTTTTTCTGTTTTCAGTTTTTCCTGAAGAAGAGCACCGAAGGCGCTCGAAATATTGAAAAATATTAAAAATTTATTAATAAAACATAAAAAGAGTTTTATTTAAATAAAGTTATGACCTTGAGCCTGAAATAAAATTCAAATAATAACAAATCATAAGGTCGAAGAAAATAAAAACCAAAAAAATTTAAGAAAATAATTTTTATAAACATGTTAAATAAAGAAAATGTCAATGAGGACATTGATTTGTCAAGGGGTGGAAGGAGTGATATACATAACATTCCTTAAAACTTATTCCCAGAATATATCATTTATAAAACATATTCCCACAAGATTTCATTTTTAAACACCTGCAATTTGTAAATATTTCTTGGATTTGTTTTGAGAACTATAACATAAACAAAATGTAACAACACTAAATTTGTGTTTAGCTTTAAGTATAGGGCGAGAATATTCATTATTCATCTTTTCTCTCACTTTTATTCTCTAGCTTTAAGTATTAGTGTAACTTTAATTTTATATCTTTGAATAAAAATAAAATCAGTTTTAATAAAGAACTCAAACTAATGGCTCGTTTAATTATTCAATATATCTCATATATATATGTACATTTATGTGGGTAAAATGAATATTGATGGGGTATACCCCAAAAACGGGTAATTTTTCGAAAGTGACAACCACACAGTTTGATTTGTAGGGCATTTATTTATTAAAAGGCATTTTGTTTTTTTGGCACCTCTTCATTTATCGGTTTTAGGAATGAAAATATATGCATATATATACATTTAATATATTTAAAAACCTGATAAGAAATGCGAAAACGGCGTCATGGATATCCTTTTGTAGCGGCGTGGAAAGGTCTTCTTAGACGAGCCGGCTTCGTAAAATCTTATCAGTTGCGCAAGTTGTGCCGAGTTTCATTCAGAAATCATGTGGCAAGTGGACATGAGACCCTTGAGGTACTTATGAACACACATTTCCCTGGCTGTACTCCCCTAACAGGGGAGCACTTGACTGGCTCGGATTGCTTCTCACAAACCCCAATCTCTATTAATAGGGAAGGACTCTTGTGGGCAATAAAGAGCTTTGAACCGTTCAAATCCTCGGGTCCAGTCGGCATTATACCTGCTGACCTTCAGCATAATGCGGACATTATAATACCATGGCTAATCCCAATATATACAACATGTCTGTCATGTGCGTGTATATTCCGACTAGTTTTTCGAAAGTAACATCTACACAGTTCGATTTGTAGGGCATTTATTTATGAAAAGGCATTTTGGTTTTTTTGCACCTCTTCATTTATCGGTTTTAGGAATGAAAATATATGCACATATATACATTTATATGGGTAAAGGGAATATTGATGGGGGTATACCCCAAAAACGGCTAATTTTTCGAAAGTGATAACCACACAGTTCGATTTGTAGGCCATTTATTTATTAAAATCCGTCTTGGCTTTTTTGGCACCATTTCATTTTTATTGTTTTTTTCATTTTAAAATTTTTTATTTAATTTATCACTTTATAAAAGAATAGGGGATGTTGGGTACAATTTTTGTTGTTTTTTGTAAGTTATATAGTTTAACACCATTTTCTCTTTTCTTTTTTTTTTTGTTGTTCATATTATTTATTGTATCTTCAATTATATGAACTAACAATAAGTACTCATATCTTAAGTCTAAAAGAAAAAATTTAATTAAAAGAAAATAAAAAATACTTAATTAAGTCAAGCCAATGCTAGGTAAAATATTGATAGTGCACGGTTGATGTCATCATTTGTGAGTCATCCCTCTGATGTTCGGACGATAGTCACAATGTCTCCAGTACCAGTTTAAACGCGGCTTGAAGTAAGTTTATACTTAAAGAAAAAGATTTCTTAAACTTGCCTCAGCCAATTAAAGCTGGAGTACCCGATGGTAGTATTTTGCTTCAACCTGTAAACTAGGCCTTCGTGCCAAACTTTGTCGAACGCTTGAGACACGTCTATGAGAAGCCTTTTTTACTACATTTAAAAATCTGTGCGTTTGTTCAATAGTGCTGTTCTGTCTTCTAAATCCAAATTGATGATTAGGAATACATCCTTTTTCACTCAAAATTGGGTTTAGCTTAGTTATTAAGATTTTTTCAAAAATTTTTGACATATTTGATAGTAAACTTATTGGTCTTCGTATGGTCTTTTCCTGGCTTATGTATCATTGTAATTAAGGAAACTTTCCAGTCTGGGGGAAAGTACTGGAGGCGTAAAATAGCATTAAAGATAAAAAGAATCTTGTTTATTGGCCAGTGTTAATAAATCTTCGTTGTTTCTTTATAAGCTAGTCCAGCCTAACTTCTTTAATGTAAATAAAACAATAATTTAATTACATTTTCCCGACGTTTCCTCAATTTCTTGTTGACTCTATCAAGGGGAATCTATTTAATTAAGAAACACAAAACAATACAATCAAACCACTCTTACATTAGATATAACAAACTTACTTACAGTAAAAACAATATTATTAATTACATTAAAACGTAATCTGACATATTACATTTAACAAAAACCATTTAACATTAAATTAAAATTGAACATATAAAAACACAACTTAAATTTATATCACAGTTTATTTAATGGCGACTATGTAACAAGTGTTTATGTTGTCCGTATCTTCCTTCAAGTTCATTATATACTCTTTCTTTTGTTGTATTCTTAGGCTCTCAATAGTGTACCTTTTCTTTTCCACATTTTCTCAATCTAAAATTGTTACTGTTTCAAAATCAGTTGAATGACCTGTTTCTAGTATGTGTTGCGACAACGCAGTTGATTGTTTATGTTTTTCTATGTCATTCTTATGTTCTTTCATCCTTGTTTCTAAAGTTCGTTTTGTTGTGCCAATGTAAATTAAATTGCAGTTGTTGTTATCACTCCCTTTACATTTTATTTCATAAACAATATTGTTTTGTTGTTGTTTGTCAATAGGAGTTTTCATTTTTGAAAATATTGTGTTTAGTGTTGTGTTCGGTTTGTATGCAAAGTTTATGTTCTTGTTTATTATAGTGTTTCTGATGTTTTTGTTGTCCGTTGAGCCAGGGATGTAACGTACACTGTAATAACGTTTATCATTCGTGATGTCTGGGTTGGTATTTATGTGGTGATTTTTATCTTTTTTGAAATTTCATCTATTAAGGCATTAATCAGTTTAATTGGGAAGCTTTTTTCTTTAAGTGTTTTTTTAATGAGTTGGATATTGTGTTCTTTAAATTGTTCATCATTAATATTCAGTATTCTAATAATTCTGCCTGATGCTGTGCTCTTTGCATACCAGTCAAATATTATTTTATTATTTTTCTTGTATATATAATTGAGTTGTTGCTTTCAATTTCCATGGTAAATTGTATTTTTGGGTGATATTTATTAAAAGTTTCCAGTATTATATCTTTTTCATCAGCGTTTACTATTGCTAATATGTTTTCTACATATTTTGTTATTTATTTTACGTGTATATTCTTAGATTTTAATTCAATAAGAATTTCGTCCATAAGATTGTCCAGTATAAGGTCCGCGATGGTTGGGTAAAGCGGGTTGCCCATTGGCATACCAAAGATTTGTTTGTAGATTTTGTTGCTATACATAAAATAATTGTTGTCACATATACAAAAACGAAGAATTTTCAGGAACATAGATTTGGGAATTTTTGTGTGATTTTTAATGGCGTTCCATTTTTCCATTATAATATTTATAGCTTTGTTGATAGGAATATTTGTAAATAGAGATATTACGTCTAGTGAGATCAGTATTTCTCTTTCATCTAAACTTATGTTGGTAAGTTGTTCCTTAAGCCTATTTGAATTTTTTATATTGTAGTCGTCAGAGATAATATTTTTTAAATTTTTTCCTACCTGCTTTGATAAGTGATAGCACGGAACTTGTACTGAAGAAATTATAGGTCTAATTCAATCCATATATTAATGGAGCTATGCCAGCTGAGCAAAGTAATTGTTTTTTGAGCCATTCGCCTATATATTGATTTTTGTGTAGGTCCAGGATAATCTTGTGGTTTTCTTTTTGAAGGTTTGTCGTTGGGTCTGTCCTTAGATTACGGTAAGTATTTTTATCTTCCAACAATGCTTCCATTTTGCTTCTGTATTCATTTTCATACAAAGCTACAGTTTTATTGCCTTTATCTGCTTGTAAAATAATTATATTTTTATTTTGGCGTAAAAATTTTTTCGTTTTATTGTAGACCGTAAGAATAAATTTTTCTCTTGGGTTGTTTTTTATTTTTCTTTTAAATCTTGTTATGTCGTTTGCTAGTTTAGTTCTTGCAATGTCTTTTGCTTTGTCTTCATTGTCGTTTATAGCTTGAATGCATTATACAACGTCTGCGATAACGTGTAGTGGGGAGAAATTCCGGTCATCTACTGGTAAGGCGAATTTTTTTCCCAACGATAAGATCCACTTAGATTCCATGGGAATATATGTTTCCGTTTTCTTTTGAAACTAATCTTTGTTAAAGTTAAGTCCATGTATTTTAAACTGTTTTTCTTTCAGTGTGTCCAATTTTGAGTTTTGTTTGTCTCTCACTGTTCTAGTAATATGTTTAATTCTATTTGCTTGTCTGTTAATAAAAGCTTCGTAGTCTTCTCTTATCAACATATTTTCCATTCCAACTTTTAAATGGTGAATTTTTCTTTGGATTATTTTAATATTAGTATTTGTCTGTGATATATCGAGATTTAGGATTTTTTTATGGAAATTATATGTTACCTTTTCTAATTTTCTTTTTATTGTCGTACATTTACACAGTTGTGTTACCTGTGTTGTTGTGTTTTTTGTGTGGTTAGGTATTATACCGTAGCTTCTACATGTTAATATAAATTTTAACCTACTTTCCTGATGTGTCAGCCTTTTAACTTCGTTGCAATATTCTTTTAACGTACTGCATGTCTCCTTATCGTATTTGAGTGTTATATGTTTAAAGTAGTCTTTCATGTTGTTATTTTGTTGTAGATATTTCTTAAATTAAATAAATATAATTGTTTTCGGCAAGCTCTCAATATAACGAGGATATATGGACTTCCGAAAGTTCATAAAGAAGGAATGCCTCTAAGACCGATTTGTTCGTCGATAAATTCTCCATCATACGGAATTTGCAAATACGTTGTAAATATCTTAAAAAATCTAACAAAAGATTCAAAATACAACGTTAAAGATGCAATAGTTTTTAAAAAGAAATTAACCAATGTACACCTTTCTGAAGATGAAGTTTTAGTGTCTTTTGACGTGGTATCTCTTCTTCCTAGCATCCCGGTTAACTTGGCAATTGATATAATAAAGAAAAAAATGGGAGCAAATTACAACTTATACTAAAATACCAAAAGATTTGTTTTTTGACATCTTAACTTTTTGTATCAAAGACAACAGGTACTTCAAATATAACGATAAATTATTTGAACAACTAAAAGGAATGCCTATGGGGTCGCCAGCATCACCGGTAATCGCAGATATAGTTATGGAAGAACTCTTAGATGATACGATGGAGCTTTTAGATCATAAACCGAGATTTATGAGTAAATACGTTGACGATTTATTTTGTATTACTAAAAGAAATGCTGTAGAAGAAACACTTAATGCTCTAAATAGTTTCCATAGACATATACAGTTTACTACGGAGTTAGAACAGAATGGAAAATTACCATATTTAGATGCGCTCATCATACGAAAACAGAATACAATAACGATTGATTGGTACAAAAAACATATTGCCTCAGGACGTATCATTAACTTTTATTCTAATCATCCTAAACACGTAAAATTCAATACAGCACACAACTTTGCGAGGAGAGTTCTACAAATAAGTGATGAAAAATACCACTCAGAAAATATCAAAAGAATAAAACAATAATTAGAAAAGAATAGTTTCTCACATGGCATGGCTACAAAAATTGTTAAAAATGCAATAAAAAATATGAACAAAACGACTACAATCAAACCTGAAAGAATGTTTAAATCAATGACACATGTTCCCGGTTTTTCTGAGAGAATTGCATTCTCGGATATATTCGACAGACAAAATGTAAACATTGCTCTTAAAACTGACAAAACGTTGAATATGTTGTTTTCAAACACAAAAGCAAAAGTAGAGTTATTAGATAAATCTAATGTGGTATACAAAATTCCTTGTAGCGGAGACGGGTCAAATGTATGTAAAAAAATATATGTTGGTACGACAAAATCAAAATTACGAACAAGATTAGCCGCACACAAATCAGACTACAAAACACGAAAAGGAACAAGTGAACAGAAAACAGCGTTAGCTGCCCATTGTGTAATAAGTGGACACTCTCCCAATATCAGTGGTACAACAATATTACAACAAGAGAGTAATTACAGAAAGAGATATACAGCAGAGATGTTGCATATAATCAACACTCCCGCGGACATAAAGATAAATTACAAAACAGATACTGAAAATTGCGCGCACACATATAGACACATTGTTGCTAAATACAGACAAAGAAACCTTTAGTAAGCTTTATTATCTCTTTGGAAGAGGACAAACGACGGCTTTACTCAAAGTAATGAAATATTAGTTTTTTAAATAATAATTGTTAAATGTTGTGTTTATCTATTAGTGATGTTAATGTATACTTTTGTTTTTGTATATTTGTTTTTCTGTTTTCAGTTTTTCCTGAAGAAGAGCACCGAAGGCGCTCGAAATATTGAAAAATATTAAAAATTTATTAATAAAACATAAAAAGAGTTTTATTTAAATAAAGTTATGACCTTGAGCCTGAAATAAAATTCAAATAATAACAAATCATAAGGTCGAAGAAAATAAAAACCAAAAAAATTTAAGAAAATAATTTTTATAAACATGTTAAATAAAGAAAATGTCAATGAGGACATTGATTTGTCAAGGGGTGGAAGGAGTGATATACATAACATTCCTTAAAACTTATTCCCAGAATATATCATTTATAAAACATATTCCCACAAGATTTCATTTTTAAACACCTGCAATTTGTAAATATTTCTTGGATTTGTTTTGAGAACTATAACATAAACAAAATGTAACAACACTAAATTTGTGTTTAGCTTTAAGTATAGGGCGAGAATATTCATTATTCATCTTTTCTCTCACTTTTATTCTCTAGCTTTAAGTATTAGTGTAACTTTAATTTTATATCTTTGAATAAAAATAAAATCAGTTTTAATAAAGAACTCAAACTAATGGCTCGTTTAATTATTCAATATATCTCATATATATATGTACATTTATGTGGGTAAAATGAATATTGATGGGGTATACCCCAAAAACGGGTAATTTTTCGAAAGTGACAACCACACAGTTTGATTTGTAGGGCATTTATTTATTAAAAGGCATTTTGTTTTTTTGGCACCTCTTCATTTATCGGTTTTAGGAATGAAAATATATGCATATATATACATTTAATATATTTAAAAACCTGATAAGAAATGCGAAAACGGCGTCATGGATATCCTTTTGTAGCGGCGTGGAAAGGTCTTCTTAGACGAGCCGGCTTCGTAAAATCTTATCAGTTGCGCAAGTTGTGCCGAGTTTCATTCAGAAATCATGTGGCAAGTGGACATGAGACCCTTGAGGTACTTATGAACACACATTTCCCTGGCTGTACTCCCCTAACAGGGGAGCACTTGACTGGCTCGGATTGCTTCTCACAAACCCCAATCTCTATTAATAGGGAAGGACTCTTGTGGGCAATAAAGAGCTTTGAACCGTTCAAATCCTCGGGTCCAGTCGGCATTATACCTGCTGACCTTCAGCATAATGCGGACATTATAATACCATGGCTAATCCCAATATATACAACATGTCTGTCATGTGCGTGTATATTCCGACTAGTTTTTCGAAAGTAACATCTACACAGTTCGATTTGTAGGGCATTTATTTATGAAAAGGCATTTTGGTTTTTTTGCACCTCTTCATTTATCGGTTTTAGGAATGAAAATATATGCACATATATACATTTATATGGGTAAAGGGAATATTGATGGGGGTATACCCCAAAAACGGCTAATTTTTCGAAAGTGATAACCACACAGTTCGATTTGTAGGCCATTTATTTATTAAAATCCGTCTTGGCTTTTTTGGCACCATTTCATTTTTATTGTTTTTTTCATTTTAAAATTTTTTATTTAATTTATCACTTTATAAAAGAATAGGGGATGTTGGGTACAATTTTTGTTGTTTTTTGTAAGTTATATAGTTTAACACCATTTTCTCTTTTCTTTTTTTTTTGTTGTTCATATTATTTATTGTATCTTCAATTATATGAACTAACAATAAGTACTCATATCTTAAGTCTAAAAGAAAAAATTTAATTAAAAGAAAATAAAAAATACTTAATTAAGTCAAGCCAATGCTAGGTAAAATATTGATAGTGCACGGTTGATGTCATCATTTGTGAGTCATCCCTCTGATGTTCGGACGATAGTCACAATGTCTCCAGTACCAGTTTAAACGCGGCTTGAAGTAAGTTTATACTTAAAGAAAAAGATTTCTTAAACTTGCCTCAGCCAATTAAAGCTGGAGTACCCGATGGTAGTATTTTTCTTCAACCTGTAAACTAGGCCTTCGTGCCAAACTTTGTCGAACGCTTGAGACACGTCTATGAGAAGCCTTTTTTACTACATTTAAAAATCTGTGCGTTTGTTCAATAGTGCTGTTCTGTCTTCTAAATCCAAATTGATGATTAGGAATACATCCTTTTTCACTCAAAATTGGGTTTAGCTTAGTTATTAAGATTTTTTCAAAAATTTTTGACATATTTGATAGTAAACTTATTGGTCTTCGTATGGTCTTTTCCTGGCTTATGTATCATTGTAATTAAGGAAACTTTCCAGTCTGGGGGAAAGTACTGGAGGCGTAAAATAGCATTAAAGATAAAAAGAATCTTGTTTATTGGCCAGTGTTAATAAATCTTCGTTGTTTCTTTATAAGCTAGTCCAGCCTAACTTCTTTAATGTAAATAAAACAATAATTTAATTACATTTTCCCGACGTTTCCTCAATTTCTTGTTGACTCTATCAAGGGGAATCTATTTAATTAAGAAACACAAAACAATACAATCAAACCACTCTTACATTAGATATAACAAACTTACTTACAGTAAAAACAATATTATTAATTACATTAAAACGTAATCTGACATATTACATTTAACAAAAACCATTTAACATTAAATTAAAATTGAACATATAAAAACACAACTTAAATTTATATCACAGTTTATTTAATGGCGACTATGTAACAAGTGTTTATGTTGTCCGTATCTTCCTTCAAGTTCATTATATACTCTTTCTTTTGTTGTATTCTTAGGCTCTCAATAGTGTACCTTTTCTTTTCCACATTTTCTCAATCTAAAATTGTTACTGTTTCAAAATCAGTTGAATGACCTGTTTCTAGTATGTGTTGCGACAACGCAGTTGATTGTTTATGTTTTTCTATGTCATTCTTATGTTCTTTCATCCTTGTTTCTAAAGTTCGTTTTGTTGTGCCAATGTAAATTAAATTGCAGTTGTTGTTATCACTCCCTTTACATTTTATTTCATAAACAATATTGTTTTGTTGTTGTTTGTCAATAGGAGTTTTCATTTTTGAAAATATTGTGTTTAGTGTTGTGTTCGGTTTGTATGCAAAGTTTATGTTCTTGTTTATTATAGTGTTTCTGATGTTTTTGTTGTCCGTTGAGCCAGGGATGTAACGTACACTGTAATAACGTTTATCATTCGTGATGTCTGGGTTGGTATTTATGTGGTGATTTTTATCTTTTTTGAAATTTCATCTATTAAGGCATTAATCAGTTTAATTGGGAAGCTTTTTTCTTTAAGTGTTTTTTTAATGAGTTGGATATTGTGTTCTTTAAATTGTTCATCATTAATATTCAGTATTCTAATAATTCTGCCTGATGCTGTGCTCTTTGCATACCAGTCAAATATTATTTTATTATTTTTCTTGTATATATAATTGAGTTGTTGCTTTCAATTTCCATGGTAAATTGTATTTTTGGGTGATATTTATTAAAAGTTTCCAGTATTATATCTTTTTCATCAGCGTTTACTATTGCTAATATGTTTTCTACATATTTTGTTATTTATTTTACGTGTATATTCTTAGATTTTAATTCAATAAGAATTTCGTCCATAAGATTGTCCAGTATAAGGTCCGCGATGGTTGGGTAAAGCGGGTTGCCCATTGGCATACCAAAGATTTGTTTGTAGATTTTGTTGCTATACATAAAATAATTGTTGTCACATATACAAAAACGAAGAATTTTCAGGAACATAGATTTGGGAATTTTTGTGTGATTTTTAATGGCGTTCCATTTTTCCATTATAATATTTATAGCTTTGTTGATAGGAATATTTGTAAATAGAGATATTACGTCTAGTGAGATCAGTATTTCTCTTTCATCTAAACTTATGTTGGTAAGTTGTTCCTTAAGCCTATTTGAATTTTTTATATTGTAGTCGTCAGAGATAATATTTTTTAAATTTTTTCCTACCTGCTTTGATAAGTGATAGCACGGAACTTGTACTGAAGAAATTATAGGTCTAATTCAATCCATATATTAATGGAGCTATGCCAGCTGAGCAAAGTAATTGTTTTTTGAGCCATTCGCCTATATATTGATTTTTGTGTAGGTCCAGGATAATCTTGTGGTTTTCTTTTTGAAGGTTTGTCGTTGGGTCTGTCCTTAGATTACGGTAAGTATTTTTATCTTCCAACAATGCTTCCATTTTGCTTCTGTATTCATTTTCATACAAAGCTACAGTTTTATTGCCTTTATCTGCTTGTAAAATAATTATATTTTTATTTTGGCGTAAAAATTTTTTCGTTTTATTGTAGACCGTAAGAATAAATTTTTCTCTTGGGTTGTTTTTTATTTTTCTTTTAAATCTTGTTATGTCGTTTGCTAGTTTAGTTCTTGCAATGTCTTTTGCTTTGTCTTCATTGTCGCTTATAGCTTGAATGCATTATACAACGTCTGCGATAACGTGTAGTGGGGAGAAATTCCGGTCATCTACTGGTAAGGCGAATTTTTTTCCCAACGATAAGATCCACTTAGATTCCATGGGAATATATGTTTCCGTTTTCTTTTGAAACTAATCTTTGTTAAAGTTAAGTCCATGTATTTTAAACTGTTTTTCTTTCAGTGTGTCCAATTTTGAGTTTTGTTTGTCTCTCACTGTTCTAGTAATATGTTTAATTCTATTTGCTTGTCTGTTAATAAAAGCTTCGTAGTCTTCTCTTATCAACATATTTTCCATTCCAACTTTTAAATGGTGAATTTTTCTTTGGATTATTTTAATATTAGTATTTGTCTGTGATATATCGAGATTTAGGATTTTTTTATGGAAATTATATGTTACCTTTTCTAATTTTCTTTTTATTGTCGTACATTTACACAGTTGTGTTACCTGTGTTGTTGTGTTTTTTGTGTGGTTAGGTATTATACCGTAGCTTCTACATGTTAATATAAATTTTAACCTACTTTCCTGATGTGTCAGCCTTTTAACTTCGTTGCAATATTCTTTTAACGTACTGCATGTCTCCTTATCGTATTTGAGTGTTATATGTTTAAAGTAGTCTTTCATGTTGTTATTTTGTTGTAGATATTTCTTAAATTAAATAAATATAATTGTTTTCGGCAAGCTCTCTTTCTTAATTAAATAGATTCCCCTTGATAAAGTCAACAAGAAATTGACGAAACGTCGGGAAAATGTAATTAAATAATTAAATTATTGTTTTATTGTTTAGGCTGGACTAGCTTATAAAAAAACAATGAAGATAAAAAGAATGATTTTTACTGCTACGTGCGGAAGTTCCTTTAGCATCTTGTTGCTTGTTTTACAAAAACCATAGGCCTTCTTAGGGTTAAAATTAGCAATTGCCCTTTTAACATCTTGTAAGGGGCTGGTGTTTCAACGTCTACGGGTGGCAACGCGACTATATTAGTATGTATATTCTCTGTAAATACATTTTTCAAATGGTTCACAAATAAATTGCCTTTTTCAGTATCATTTTTTGCCCAACCTCCGCACGAGGTTCGCAATGGAGGCTTACGTATGACAGGTCTTTGAAGGTTTTTTGTGGCACGCCATAATGAATAATCCGATTGTGGGGTAGCATTAAGGCCTTCCAGGTATTTTTGTAGTGATCCAGTTCTACGGTCTTCTATTAGATTTCGAAGCCGTTTCGGGATATATTTTAGCCTGCTTTTAAGTTGAGGAGATCTGTGTGATTGCCACTCTCTGTGCATTCTTCTTTTTTCAATTAAGAGCCATTCGACATCTTCAGAATAAATTGGATTATATCTAGTTTGTTGTCGGGTTAGTGCTGCTTGTTTGGCAGCCGATTTGATGTTTTTATCAAACGTCTTGATGTTTTCATCTCCGTCTTCTGTAAATCCTAGAAGTATATTTTCCGAGCACTGAGTGCTAAGATATTTTCTGTATTTTAACCAATTTATGCATGTGCTTTTCTTTGGTGATACAATCTCTTGTTGGTTCCAGATGTAAATAATAGTGGGCGAGTGATCTGAAGATAATTCTAGAGATACTTCAACTTTAATCATTTCTCTGGAAATGCCCTTAGTCACCTCAAAATCAATAACATCAGGTATCTTCTGCGGATCAGTAGGCTAATAAGTAGGTTGTCTTCTCGAGATTACATTCAGGCGCATTTTTGAAATAGTATCAAACAAAACACGACCCTTTGGGGTAATAAGTCTTGATCCCCAAAACGTATGTTTAGCGTTGTAGTCGCCTGATGCTATAAAACAGGAATCTAGGGATTTGTAGAAGTCCCTATATTCGAAGTCCCTAATATTCGAAATCTAGGAGGTGAATAAATAGAAGAAATAACTAAGTTCTGAGAAAATTCTTCAATGCAGATGTTTGTTGCTTGAAGATAGTCCTCACAAAAATCACACAGTAAATAATGATTAATTCGAGCATTTATTAGTATTGCTGAACCACCACATGCTCTGCCACGGGGGTCTTTGGTGTTATATAAAATATAGCCATTGATTTTAAAAAACCTATTTGTTATTAAATGTGTTTCTGCAATCAGCTCTCAGTTCTTGAGGAAGTATTCGAGTTCATTTTTATGTTGGCGTAAGCCGTTTGCGTTCCAGAAACATATTTTTAAACAGTTCATGGTTTGCTAAGTACTGCCTGCAATATCATAGATTGCATTTTTAACATTTCTTGCGTCATTTTACCCATAGAGCTCATAAAAGTGTTTAGCGACTGTACTAATGTCTCAATGGTTCGTTCCAGACGACCGAAGGTGTTTGGTCTTTAGGTTCCGGGTGCAAAAGTTGGTTCGGGTTAACTGACGATGGCGCTTTATAAACTTGGTTGTTTTTAAGCATGTCAGCGTATGAAATATGTTGGGTGGTGTGGTTTACACAGCAATTGCTCCATTTTTTAAAATTCGTGTCATCCCTTGACTTCTTGAGCGGAACAATGCAGCTCACCACACACAACGCAAACAGGAAGCAGCTTACAGTAATCCCTATTACGGCCATATTCTTGACAGTTTAGGCACTGGACGGGTCCTGATCGTTTATGTGGTTCCTCTACTGTGATTTTGGGGTACAATAGATACCTTAGATTGTATATAGGGTGCGTTTCGTTTTTATATATAAATAATTGAATTTTTGACTCATCAATGTTACCACGCTTAATGGGAATTACATAAAAAGAATAAAAATAAGATGTGTCTACTGTCCGTCATATGAAATGCTAGCTGATATAATGACAAAACCGTTGCCAAAATCTAAATTTCTTAAATTGCGATGTCTACTAGGAGTGGAATCCTATTGAGGAATGGTGTAGGAAAACACTCGTATTCTACTCAACAAATTTAGACTTGTTTATTAATAGTTTATTTAAATCGTATTACCTACGAATTTTATGTCTATAAAATAGTTTTATGAAAATATTTTTTATTTTGTTTTTCCATTCTATTGTAAATTCTCTTTCAATAAACATTATTTTATTTTATATAATAATTTTTCTCTTTGAATGTGAGGTACCATAGCCATACAAATTATAAAAATATAAGGGTTACTAGTTCCAAAAATTCAAGACTCTACTTATTAAGTTCTTTATTTACACTACAATAAATTTTCACTTTGTGCCCACTGTTCCAATCCAATCTGTTTTTGCTGCACCAATAAATAGTTTGAAATGCGCCTTTTCATTTTTGTAGTAAAATTACGTAATTTATAAGAAAAATATAGAGTGAAAATTGAGCATAGTCTTATAAAGGAGTCGTAATGTAGCTTTGGATTGAGGAACATGTGCGCGCGTCATTGTCATTATCGCTTAAGCTCAATCAGGCGTCCTTGTTGCTCGGTCTTCAAGTGGTTTGCGTCTCCCTCTCGTACTGGCTGATTGGATTCCTCGAATGGCTGCACTGCGGTACAGTTATTGGTGGTTGCATTATGCTCGGGAATCTCGATTTTGATTTTAGACCTAAGGTTTTTTTTTGGCAAATCTTCTTAGAATACCTCGTGGATTACGATATTGATAAATCATATCGATAAGCAGCTTACCTGAATTTCAGTTTGCCATAAGAAGTATTTGTGAAAAACAGCCTAAAATTAAGGGCCAATTTTTGACTTCGTATTTATCTTTAAGTTGAATTTAAATATGAAATTTAGTTTCTCACCACGCATTTAAATGAAACTTAAATAACCACTCTTGAGCATTTAAAGTCTATTTAAGTTTTGCACATAACCATATGGTTTTATCAGCTTGATTTTGTCGATGAATGAAAAAATGTGTGGCCATTGACAGTGTTTTTATTATTTTACATGAATTAATTAAAATATATTGATTCCTTTCTATAAAATTATTAACACTACATGTATTTCAACAATTTTGCTTTTTTTAAGTACATTTTAAGTATTTTTATGTTGTTTGTATTTTTTGTCTGCAAAAACAATGAACTTTTTTTGTTAAACGGCTGTTTTCTGCAAAATTACTGCAATTGCTTTGATATTTTGTGGTGCTATCATATTTTTACCACAATTTACTAAGAACATTTAAATAAGACTGAAAAACCGAAACTGTATTTAAATTCAACTTAAAATCAAATGAAAATTAACAACACAGCTTGCCTGAATTTCATTAGAAGTATGTGTAAAAAACACCCTGAAATTCAAGGTAGAAAATTTTTATGCAACTTTCCGTTTGCTAGTACACCACAGCTAAAAAGAAAACTCAATGGAATTTTTACTATTACAGGGATGGACTTTTTTCCTTTAACTGAAACAAAAATTAATGTTCAGCAATTGTTTGGTAACGGAATTTATGAAATTTCATGTTTTTTTATAAAATTAAAATATTTTTTGTTCATTTCTGTGTTGGTATTATGTTATTGTGTACAATACGCAATGAAATTTTACAAACACGACTACACCATTTTTATTTCTACAAGCAACTACATGATGAATTTTAATTTTGTAGAAATATATGAAAATTTCAAACCTGAAATTCAGACCAGCTTCATACTGGCCTTAAAATTTTTTTTTTATTTATTTCTACAAAAGTAATATTCATCAAGTGGTTGTATAAATAAAATTCATGTAGTCGTGATTGTAAAATTCTGCGTACCATACGATGTTAGCATTTTGTTTCATTCCCAATTTTATACAACCTGACAACATTGAATTCTTCATTCACCTGTTTCTCAATTTGCATGAATTACATGTATTATAGATATGAAACAGTCGTAAAGTAGCTCTGGGTCGGGGAACACGTGCGTGCGCCATTGTCATTATCGCTTAAAGTCAGTCAGGCCGTCCTTGTTGCTCGGCCTTCGAGTGCTTTGCATCTCGTTCTCACACTGGCTGATTAGCGTCCTCGAATAGCTGTACTACGATACTGTTATTGGTGGTTGCTTAATCATCCACGTGTAATCGTATGGTTATCGTTTATAACCTATAAATTGTAATTTCAATAAGTCGGACAGTGGTGGAGCACCATTTGAAAAACTCAACTGTTAACTGGAGGAGACCACTAAACTCAATTTTTAACTGGAGGAGAACCAATAAACTCTAGATTTTCACTGGTGGAGAACCATTAAACTCTTTTTAATTTTTACCTAGCTGAATTTGGAGTCTCGTACCTTTGCCACTTACCAATTTTTTAGACAGAATCAAAAAAAAAAAAAAAAAATAGATATGAAATAAAAAAATAAAAGCCAGCCAAAAATTAAAAAATCGAAAACAAAAAGTAAAAAGAAAATAATTCGGCTAAATAAAAACTAATACTGATCATATAAATAATGTGTTTGATCAGTTACGCAATACAAGTTCTAGTCTACGACTTCTCAAAACCTTTCAGTAGCAAAGTGAAAGGTGTTGCATTTAACGATACGGTTGAAAAGTTGTCCTTGGTTGAGGTTATGTTGCGTACATGGACACGTCAGGGATTGTTTGGCTACGCTTTTTTATAAAAAATTTACCAAGGCAATTTGTTTTGCACCTTTTCATTTATCGGTTTTAGAACTGAAAGTATATGCACATATAAGTGACATATATAACATTCCTTAAAACTTATTCCCACAATATTTCATTTATAAAACTTATTCGCACAATATTTCATTTATAAAAACCTGCAATTTGTAAATTTTTCTTGGAATTATTATAGGTATAATAATAGGTAGGTTTAGAAGTAGTGTGAAAAATTATGTCAAGATATTAATACCTTAGGATGTAGAATAAACGATGCAATAAAATTACGCTAACTACAGATGCATCAAACATTGCATTAGGCGCAGTTCTAAGCCAGAACTCCCATCCTATCTGTTTTGCAAGCAGGACACTCAATACACACGAAATTAACTATTCTGCTACAGAAAAGGAACTACTTGCCATTGTGTGGGCAACGAAATATTTCCGACCATATTTGTTTGTACGCAAATTTATTATCAATAGAGACCATCGCCCTTTACAATGGTTGCACAATTTAAAAGATCCAAACGCTAAACTCCAACGGTGGAAGATAAAATTAAATGAATTTGATTTTAAAATTAAGTTCATACCAGGAAAAGAAAACTATGTTGCAGATGCACTACCACGCATCAGAAATGGAGATTACTACCTAAATGAAATACAAACTAGAGATTTTAAAAGTGCAAATACTCTAGGAAATGAATTGAATGAAAATCAAATCAATACGGACAATATAGAACACGAGACAAATGAAAATGAGGAAATCTCATCAGTTGCTGCAAATTGATGAGGATAATCTAAACTATATACCAATAACGACCTTTAAACATTTTTAGAAATCAGATAAAAATTGTGAGAGGAAACCAAAATAAGGTTTTTACAAAAAATGTATTTTCTAGCAATGTTACTAAGATAATTTATAAAAACCTAAATGAAAACTCAAAGATATAATTAAAACCAGAGAACCGAAATGTACACTCACTGTTCATTTATGTATGAATATGTACATTTTATTTTTATCTGTTTCTTATCATACATGTGTGAGAGACTACAGACATTTTTTTGTATTTACATTTATGAATGCGATAATTTACTTTTTTTTCTGTACAAAAGTGAATAAATGACAACATATTTTGTTTTTCATATTTGAGTGTTCATATTTGTGTATACATAATTTTGATAATTTTTCATAAATGAAAACAAGTGCAAGACGTATAAAAGATAGATTTCTTGAACAAAATGAAGTTTGGTTGGAAAATATATATTCTTTTGGTGAAGATCTTCCAGAATATGAACAACCAATGTGTTCTCATGAACTCAAACGTAATCGCTAACGAGTGCGAAACAAATGGGATATGATATTTTCCCCTCATATCATAAAGTTCTTGCTGTTAAAAGGGAGTGTTATCCTAAAAATTTCGAAGTACAGGAGAACTATAGCAAAGTCAATATGCAAAATTTACTCGATCGTACTGTATACAGAATATTGAAGGCGAAATCGAAAGCTGAGACAGAGGTTCTTCCAAATAAACTACAACTAATTTATAAATGGGGTTGTGATGGATCTTCCGGACATAGCGAATACCATCAAAAATTCAATGATCCAAATTTAAATGACAAAAATATTTTTTTGAAATGTATAGATGGCACAAATGATTACTGGCGAAAAACAAGGCCATCATCAACAACATTTTATAGTCCAATGAAATTTCAATTTGTGAAAGAAACGGCAAATGTTATAACTGAAGAATTGGAAAGGGTGCAAAATGAAATTAAAGATTTCAAAAAACTGTTGTTAATATAAATGACAAAAGTTTTGAAATTTTACATACTCCAGTTTTAACAATGATTGATGGAAAGGTTACGAATGCAATGACACAAACGTCAGGAATCGCTGCCTGTTTTATATGTCAAGCTAAACCTAGCGAAATGAAAAATTTAGAAGTACTAAAAACAAAACCAGTTTCCGAAGAACGGCTTCAAAGTGGAGAGTGACCAGGGATACAAAACATGAAAGAGAAAATACAAAAGCGGAAATACAAAAAAAATTGAAAATGGTTCTAGGCATAAATGTAGACATGGTTAAACAAGGAATAGGCTCAACGAATTATGGCAATACTTCTAGACATTTTTTGCAAATCCCTCCATAACGGCAGATGTTCTTGGTGTTGATGAAAATTTAATTCATCGATTTAATAAAATTTTAACGGTTACAAACAGTAATTCCGAAATAGATGCAGAAAAAGTTAATGTTTATTTATTGTTTGGACACTGCAGAACGATATATCGTTCGATATATCATATCGAGATTTTTTCGAAATTGACAATTTTGGTTTTTATTGTAGAAAATAACATTTTCCACCAGACTACATTCTCATCTTAACAAGTTTGTATGAAAAATAAATAAATCAATTTTCAAAACCTCGTAAGCGCCATACAAAGGACATTTGCATGCAAAATATAATGGTTTTTATATTTCAAGTTGGAAATGTTAAAGTCTCAACCACTAAGTTTTTTGCCTTTAAGATTAAAAAAATCATGAAAGACTCAGGCCAATTCGAGCATTTCTAGTAAAATTAAAAGTATTTTTTTGATAAATTCAAAAATAGATATTTATTTACACACATAAATTTGCAATTTGCTATTTGCTCCAAAACCATGTAAGCGACATATTTGACTACAATTAATTGTAAGTAACAAATTAAAAAAAAAAAAAATTTCTATACCTTTCAGAGTCGCACAGCCATATTTTGCAAAAAAAAAATATTTTAAAACCCATTTTAAAGAAGTTATTAAGTTTTTTTCGTTTTCTGAAAAACGACTTCTTGGCGCTTACATGGTTTAAGAATAAACGCGACGATATACAACTGTACAGCTGGTACAATATGCCTATTACTGTACACAAAGTTCTAATTCATGGGAGTCAAACTGTGTCAGCAGCAATACTGCCACTTGGCATGTTGTCGGAGGAAGCTATGGAAGCTCGAAATAAAGATTACAGAAGTTATCGCCTAAGCCACTCCAGAAAAGCTGATCCCATATCAACAAATGAAGATATCATGCATATGTTACCAGCTTCTTCAAATCCATATATAAATTCATACCGTAGACAGTTAAAGAAGGATACATTGAAATTTTCTGATGAAGTAAAAAATTTGTTGTGTTAATAAAGGTACACGAATTACTTTGTTTTTGTTTTTGTTTATATTTTCACCCATTTATTTACAGATATATTCACTAAATATGGACATGACTATTGCTATATTTTTTATTTATGTTTCAATCACATAAAAACATGAAAACTTAAATTTGTGTAGCTTTTTTAAGCGATCTAGCTTTTTAACAAGAAAAATATTGCATTTTATGCGAGAGGTGGGCGTGGTTGTTAGCAGATTTTTCTAATTTTTTCACCATTCATTAATATTATCATAAAATTGTAATGAACAAAAAATTGTGACTGTACTATGATTAACTTTTGTGTTATATGTGAAGTAGGCGTGATTGTGCTCGGATTTTTTTCCATATTTGCAGTATTTGTTTATCACAGCCAATATTAGTATATACCAAAATTCAAGATTCTACGATGTCTCCTTATATTTAATGCCACCAGTCACCAGCTGAACCACTGTGCATCGGTGCCTTGAAACGTTTAATTTGTAGAAGAGGACGTTGCCAAAATATCTATAGTGATAACGCAACAAATTTTGTGGGAGCCAACAATAAACTTACTGAACTCTCAGACTCAATATTCTCTAATAATGGGAAAGAATTAATTGCTTCAACATTTAGCTAACAACTCCATTTTATTCTACCGAGAACTCCCCATTTTGCAGGACTTTGGGAAGCAGCGGTAAAATCAAAATCTTCTAGTACGGAGCTTAAATACAACTTCATTGACTTATGAAGAATTGAAATTGAAGCCATCTTAAATTCTCGTCCATTAACACCTATATCTAACGACCCCTCTAATATGTCTGCATTAACTCCAGGACATCTACTGATCGGTAAAGCTCTTACGTCTCAGGTGGACACCGCAGCCAGCTCAAGAAAAATATCACTTTTATCGCGATGGGAACTAGTCTCAAAAATAAAACATGAGTTCTGGAAAGGATGGTCAACTGAGTACTTGCACGAATGGGTCCCAATATACTCCCTTAGGGAACTCCAGCTTATAAAAATTAGTGGGACAATTTTGGATTAACTTGTAAACTAGGCCTTGATGCCATACTTTGTCGAACGCTTGAGAAACATCTATGAAATTAAGTAAAATAGTGGACCTGGTAAATTTAAAAATTACAGATGTAGAAAAATGGAATTTTAGTAATTCAAACAAAAAATGATGAAGAGAGATGAACGAAAAGATAAAAGTCGGTTTTCAAAATAAAATGAGTGACTGTTATGAAATAAAAGTGCCAAGTCCAATAAAAATGGCTGTCATTATAACTGATGAGTTTTAAATATTCTGAAAATAAATTAATAGAAAAAAAATAAAGAAACAAAATCCAATGATACAAGAAAGCATCTAAAGTAAAAGCTTTAAGAACATATGAATATAAAAGAAATAATAAAACTGTTTATAATGTAAATATTAATATTGACAATGATTGGTACAAAAAATATATTAAGAGCTTTTAAGATTAATGTTCGGTTGGTAAAATGCAGAGTATTTGATGGAACGGAAAGAAGTTATAAGTGCCAAGATAATAACCACATAGCCAGAGAATGCAAAAACCAAGAAACATGCCTAAAATGTAACGGACATCACTCAAACATGAATGCGATCAGGAAACAAATGAAATGTATAAACTGTGCTCGAATGAATAAAAAACTAATTTTAAATCTTAATGAAAACCACCACACAATGAACAGGGAATGTTCAGTCTGCCAAAATAAGCTGAACAACAAAAAAATAAGAATTGCTCTGAATGTTTATACAAATCTTCAACTTATCCAATTAGAAAATATTGCTGAAGACGAAAATCTTGATTTTATAGTTCTGTCAGAAACACATTTAACAAAAGACATAGATGAGCAAGAAATATCAATTCAAGGATACGGGAAATTAGCTCAACAAGAACAGGAGGTCTTATTATTATTATTATAATTATAAAAACAGTGGAAAGTTAAAAAATATTAGAAACAATTGATAATATAAAGTACTGGTTAAGTGCATATAGCATGAAATACCAAAAACACTATATTATTTTGGCAGCTGTGCTGTAATAATAAGTGGAGATTTCAATGTAGACTGGTCCAGTAATTTTTTTTACAATAAAATATGCAAAGCTTGTTTCATGATATTGGTAAGCGATTACACAAGAGTAACCGAAAACACCAGGACAATAATAGATTACGTTATAACTAACATAGACAAAATAACGGTTAAAAATAACATTTGCAACAAAATATCTGATCATGAAGCATTAAACATAAATATAGAATGTGATGATATGAAAGAAGAGCGAGAAGGAAATAGAAACATTAAATATAATAAAAACTTTTTTTAATAGAGAACTAGGTCCACGGTTTATTGCATACGAAAGTGATTACATACATATGTAAATGTAAATAATTTTGATTTATACATCGAGAGTGCAATTGGAAAGTTTACGTTGGAAAAAATAATACGGCAGCAAAGCAATAGCAATATTGGGTTTAGTGTGCAATTAAGATTGCTTAAACAATAAAAGATTTTTAAATGCCAAGTAGCTAAAATGGTAAATAATAATGAAGCATGAAATCAATATAAGCCAGTAAGAAACATGATTGAGCGCATTACTTTATTTTGTAATTTTTGCAGTCTTATTAGCTGTTGATATTTAAAATGCGGTTTAATTATCGTATTATATATATTTATACCTGTTATAATAGATATTTTCTTTATGAGACTTTTAAAAAAACCAATCTTTTTCCCTAGTTTTTACATATGTATTCAATATGATCATTAAATTTTAAGTCTTTATCTATCACAACACCCAGATATTTTAACTTAATAACTTTTTCTATTATCACATCATTTATTTGAAATGTTTTAACAGTGTTCATTTTGGTTTCGTTTTGCTTTCATTTAATTTTAATTTGTTCATTTGTAACCATTTATTTATATACTCGTATGTTGCAATATTTTCATAGCACTAGTCTTCTGTTTCAGCTTCCGTAAAAATTAAAGTGTCGTCAGCATAGAGTACAATTTCACATTGTTCTAATACGTTTTGTATATCATTTATGTATGTAATAAATAACAGTGCTGCTAAGATTGAGCCTTGTGGAACTCCAAAGTCGTTCTGCGCCAAAGTCGATTGCACGTTGTTGACCCTTGTTATTTGTGTTCGATTAGTTAAACATGATTCAAACCATTTTAATTCTTTATCCTGTATACCGTAACAATCTTCAACAGGAGGCTTCTATCTATGGTTTCAAAAACTCTCTTAAAATCAAGAAATATAGTCAAAATGTTGTTTTTCTTACTAAAATTCCATCTGTTTATAACAAAGTTCACAGCTGTTTCACATGAGTATTTTTTCCTGAAACCTGATTTATACTTGGACATCAATGCATGTTTTTCAATATATTCCTCTAATTGGGTTTTAACTATCGTTTCCATTATTTTTTCACACGTTTTTAAATTGTTTATTGGACGATATTCTTCACATTTATTGGTATTTCTTATTTTTTCTACTGGTGTAACCATTGATTCTTTCCAGTTTTGAGGGAAAGTTCCCTGTTCAAACGATTTTTTTTATTATATTGAGTAATATATTTCCGATTTTGTCCTAGTTGTCTACTATTATATCTTTTGATATTTTTTATAGTCAGATTTCAATTAATTTTAATACATATTCAATTAAATTTAAATTACGATTACAGGTAATATGTATTTAAAAATTTCCCATTGCTAATTACAAGTAATTGTAATTGAAATCAGGGACTAAAATCACTTACAATTACTTGTAATTTGTAAATTTTCAATTACATGTAATTGAATTTTATCAATTACATGTAATTAGTAGTTGAAAATTTTCAATTACAATTACTTGTAAATAGTAATTGGAAAAAACTCAATTACAAAATTTGAATGTAATTAAAAATTTCCAAGTCAATGTAATTGCATGTGTAATTAATTAAAAAACTGTTGTCATACCTTTCGGTGAAGACCGTCGTCACTGGCTTTTGTTTTGGTACGTTTGGCGAGCGCTTTCGATGTAAAGACATCATTTTCAAGCCGCGTTTAAAATGGTACTGGAGAGTTAGTATTATCTGCTTTAGTATAAATAGTAATGAGTTTAGGTAATTGTTCATTATGGTGGTGTTTATTTAAATGGTCTTGTACAGGTAGATTGCTTGCTACCTGATATATTTATATGAGGTCAGTTGATAATTTAGTATTTTCGTCCTTTATTGTTAGCTAGGTAAGTGTGTCCGTCTGCAGTGCAAAGTTGGAGTCCTCTCTTTTTCGTTTGTACGAGCGCATGTGTTCTGTATATCTTGTTTTTAGTGTTCGTCCCGTTTGTCCTATATATGTATGGTTGCAGGTGCAAGTAAGTCTGTATACTCCGCTATTGTTAAATTTGTCGGTTGTTTCTGTTGATGTCTTGAGATTATGTCGTAGAGTGTTGCTGGTTTTCAATGCTATAAGTAGTCCCTCCTTCTGAAAGAGGTTAGTTAACCTATATATTTCTGGTCCTGTGTAGGTGAAAACGTGTCGACGTGGTGTTGTCTTAGTTGACTCTTCGTCTTTTTTCCCTCCGTTCCTAGTGCTGTATTGTCTTAGTAGTTTGTCGATAGTACTGCTTTTGTAACCGTTATTTTTAGCTATAGCGTAAATTGTGCTAAGTTGTTTGTTGTACTTATCCGGACTGAGTGGGATTATTTTAAGTCTGTGTATCATATGTCTAAATGCTGCGAGTTTATGTTGCATAGGATGGTTTGATGTGACATGGATAGTAGTGTCTGTTGTGGTTGGTTTTCTATAAATGTCAAAGGCTAAAGAGTTAGTTCCTCTTGTTATTGTAATGTCAAGATAATGTAAAGATTTGTCTTTCTCCTTTTCCATTGTGAAGGTAATGTTTTTATGAAAAGTGTTTAAGTCTGTCAGGATTTCTTCGGCATTGTCCTGTTCAAGAATGCATATGATGTCGTCAACGTATCTATGATAGTTAGTTATTTTATGTTTATCCATTAGTGTTTTCACGTGTGTTGATTCAAAGTGTTGCATGAAAATTTCCATAAAGATTGACGATATACATATCGTCACCTAAAATGCAAAAGGAGTAACTACACTTTTTAGTTTTTTACAGGAGAAGGAATAAACGTTATAAATTAAAGACTACTTAAAACTTAATATCCACATTTTAGATTCAAACTTAGAAAACAAACATAACACACATTGAAAGATAATCAAAGCCAACTTTGTTTTGATTTTTTTTTGGAAAAGTGCAGTTACGGCTTTTTGGTTTAGTTGACGTTGCAGTTACGACCTTTTGTTTTTCACCAATAAAGTCGTTATTTTTGGACGTATACATGTAAAATTTGCTGTGTAGATGTGTTTCGGTTAAGTTCGTCACAATCAATCAAAAAGTAAATTTTGAATTTTTGAGTAGTTACGGCCTTTTGCATTTTAGGTGACGATATATATATATATCGTCATATATATATATATATATCGTCACTTAAAATGCAAAAGGCCGTAACTACTCAAAAAAAAATATATATATATATATATATATATATATATATATATGTATATAAATATATATGTATACATAAATGCTCAAACAAAATTTAAAAAACGCTAAAAACAGTTTATCCTCTTACTTAAAGTAAACAAGTACGAAACACTTAAATATCTATAATAAACAAGAAACAGCTGTGTATAAATTTGGTGTAAAAGGAATCAATAATAAAATTTTTCAAATAATTTCATTAACATAAATACATTATTTAATATAAAATAGTAAGTAGGCATACTAAATGAAATGGTTAAAATTAAAAACTCTTTTAATTTATTGCAAGATGGATAATTGCGAACCTCCTAATACCAAAATACTTTGTTGTGGGGTACCACAACAAAGTATTGCGTGACACTGCTTGGCAGAACATTTTCGATTATTTTCATCAGAATTACTCCACAGCAGATTTGAACGCAAAATGGACCAACCTGCGAATACAATATCGCGGCTATGTCGGCAGGGCCACAACTAAATCGGGCCAAGGTGCAACGGTGACTCCAAAATGGAGGTTTTTTAATAACAAGAACTTTGTTGGGCGGGCTGAAGATCTGCAGACTCAAAAAACAATATCAAATGTTTTACTAAATAAAAACAAAACATCTGATGTGTTTTTAAACGCTGTGCCAATTTTCCGCAAACGTTCTTGTTCACCGTTGTTGCTAAGTCGTGAACATAAAATAAATGAGAATAAATCATCGGCGCCTTCTGAATACAGTAACACCAAAACATTAATGGACAGTGCCCAAAAACCAAACACGCAAGTGGGAATGGATAGATATGTGACAGTATTAAAAAGAGAACGAAGCCCTAAATCTTCGCAATTAGCACCAATGTCTAAAGTACACAAAGATAGGGACTCGAACGGAATAAATTCACAAAACCGTTTTGCTATCTTAGCGTAAATAGTGAATCTAAAACGGCACCCAAGTCATCCAAACCACCTCCAATTTATTTAAGGGAACTAAATTACAACGAGCTAATAAAGAAGTTAATTTCAGTCATTGGGGAGAACTCATTTTCTGTTGTTCCTATTAAACGTGGTACCATAAACGAGACAAAAATACAAGTAATTGACGAATCAGTTATCGCAAAACAGTAAATGAATTTGAAAAAATGCAAGAAAAACTTTTATACCTATCAACTAAAGAGCAGCAAAGGTCTACAGGTAGTTATTAAAGGTATAGATTCATATGTTGACCCGAAGGAGATAATAGCTGACCTTCAAAAGGCGGGATTTAAGGTAAAAAATGTTGATAATCTCAGAAATAGAGAACGTGTGCCACAACCACTTTTCCGAGTTGAACTGGAACCCGGAGATTTAAGATTAAAAAAAATGAGACGCACCTTATATACAATCTAAAGTATTTATTGCACCGTAAAATTTCAGTAGAGCAACCACATAAACGTTCAGGTCCCGTCCAATGTTTAACTTGCCAAGAATATGGCCATACTAGGGCATACTGTAAGCTGCCACCGGTTTGTGTTGTGTGTGGCGACCTACATTGTCCGCACAATACGATAAATCAAAGGATGACTCGAAGGTTAAAAAATTTAGCAATTTCGGTGGAAATCACACTGCTAACTACAGAAGCTGTCCAGTTTATAATATGGTAAGAAAATCGTGTCAAAAATTAAATACTCCTAAGCAGTCACAATACCGATCAAATGCTCATTATCCTCAGTTAGCCCAACCAACAACGCAACATGTTTCATATGCGGATATGTTAAAAACTAACAAGCCTTTGCAAAAAGCCACAATGACAACTAATTCTGCTTAAAATTTCCATCCAGAACCTAAAGAACAAACACCACCTCGTAACTTTAATCGTCTCGAAGCAAGCATTGAGACATTAGTACATTCCTTAAACAGTTTTATGAGCTCTATGAGCAGCATGATGCAAGAAATGGTACGCATGCAATCTACTATGTTGCAGGCGTTACTTAACAAAACTGTTTAAAAATATGTTTTTGGAACGCCAACACAAAAATGAACTCGAGTACTTCCTTAAGAAGGAACAACTTGATATCATGCTGGTTGCAGAGACTCACTTAACAACAAATAGCTTTTTTAAAATATATGGCTATATCTTATATGACACCAAAGACCCCCGAGGCAGAGCATGTGGTCGTTCAGCAATACTAATAAAGGCTCGAATCAAACATAATTTACTGTGTGATTTTTGTGAAGATTACCTTCAAGCAACAAACATCTGTATTGAAGAATTTCATCTAAGCTTAGTTATTTCTTCGATTTATTCACCTCCTAGGTTTCAAATATCAGAGAGTCAATACGCGATTTCTTCAAATCACTAGGTCCCTGTTTCATAGCATCAGGCGACTACAACGCTAAACATACGTTTTGGGGATCAAGACTAATTACTCCAAAAGGTCGTGTTTTGTTTGACACGATTTCAAAAATGCGTCTGAATGTGATATCGAGTGGACAACCCACCTATTGGCCTACTGATCAGCAAAAATACCTGATGTTATTGATTTTGGCGTAACTAAAGGTATATCAAAAGAAATGCTTGAAGTTGAAGCGTCACTTGCATTATCCTCAGATCATTCACCCACTATTGTCTATATATGGAACCAGCAAGATATCGTATCACCAAGAACTAGCACAAGCATAAATTGGTTGAAATATAAAAAATATATCAGTACTCATTGTTCGGAAAATATCTCGCTAAGAACTCCAAAGACGTAGAGCAAAGTCTTACTGATTTTGATAAAATCCTTAAATTAGGTGCCCAACACGCAACAGTAACCCGACAACTAATAAGACACAATCAAATCTATTCTGTTGACGTCGAGAGGCTCTTGGCTGAGACAAAATTCGCAGAGAGTGGCAATCGCACAGATCTCCTCAACTTAAAAGCCGACTTAAAGAATGCACAGAACGGCTAACACATTTACTAGAATCCCGAAGAGCAGCATCTCTGAAAAACTATTTAAAACACCTTGACCCAACTCCTCAATCAGATTATTCATTATGGCGTGCGAGTAGAAATCTTAAAAGGCCAGTACTACATAAGCCTCCCTGGTGAACTTCGTCTGGAGGCTGGGCAAGGAATGATATCGAAAAAGGCAAATTATTTGTTGAACATTTGAAAAAGGTCTTTACTCAAAATGTATTGACTGATGCAGTTGATTTGCCAACTGTCGAAGCTAGTGCTGCAGTACCCTTAAGATTTTATTTTAGTGACATTGAAAGGGTAATAACAGATTTAAACACCAAGAAAGCCCATGGCTTCGAAAAAAAAAACAAGTAACAATATGTTATTTGAGTTGCCCCATACAGCTCGCAAAATTATTCTTTTTATTTTTAACGCCATTTTACGCCTTGAGTACTTTCCTTCAGGTTAGAAGGTTTCGTTAATAACTATGATTCCTAAACCAGGAAAAGACCACACAAAAGTGGAATCATACAGACCTATAAGTCTTTTATCAAATATGTCAAAGCTGTTTGAGAGGATGTTAATAAATAAGCTAAAACCCATTCTAAGCGACAAAGGATGTATTCCGAACCATGAAAAAAACATAGTACAATCGAACAAACTCACAGGTTAGTTAACATAATTAAGAAGACCTTTGGAGAAAAAAAAAATACTGCTCTGAGCTTTTTATCGACGTTTCACAAGCATTCGATAAGGTATGGCATGATGACCAAAAATATAATTTAAAACTGAATTTGCCCGCAAACTTATATAAGCTTTTGGATAGTTATTTAACTAATCGCAAATTCATTGTTAAAGAAGGCAATTTTTTAAGCTCACCTGAGCCAATTGAAGCCCAAGGTAGTATATTGGGACAGATTTTATACTTGTTGTGTACTTCAGACATGCCAACTAGTGACCGAGTCCACACATCGACATTTGCTGACGAAACAGCTTTTTTAAGTATCCACGAAAGTCCCGAAGTAGTATCACGATATTTACAAGACCACATATTAATTTTAGAAAAGTGGTTGAAGAAATGGAAAATTAAGGTCAATGAACAAAAATGAACTCACATAACCTTTACACTACGTAGGGAATCGTGCCCCCCTATTCACATAAATAACCAAATGATACATCAGCTTTAAGACGTGAAATATCTCGGCATGCATCTTGATCGGCGTCTTACTTGGAAACGCCACATAGAATCAAAGTTAACACAAATGAAGTTAAAAGCAGTCCAACTAAACTCGCTTATCGGGAGAAATTCTATCCTCGCTTTAGATTGCAAACTTTTATTGTACAAGTCAATTTTAAAAGCAATTTGGTGCTATGGCATTCAATTATGGGGCAGTGCCTCATCTAGCAATATAGAAAAAATCCAAAGGCGCCAAAATAAGATTCTACGGATGATCACAGTTGCTCCCTGGTACATAAGAAACTCGAACATCCACAAAGATCTAAACGTGCCATCAGTTAAAGCAGAAATAGCGAAATATGCAGTAACGTATTTGAAGAAGCTTGAAACACATCCCAATCCGCTGGCTCGCAACATGCTTAATGAACGTGGTTACATTCGTCTAAGAACCGAACATCAGAGGCATACATTCTTTTTTGTCTAGCACTGGCTGGACATAACAAGTATATTTATTTTTTTAGGCTTAAGATATGAGTAATTATTGTTAGTTCAAAAATATATTTGAAGATTCAATAAATAAAATATGAAAAAAAAAATGTTTTATTTGATGATATGTCGGAATCCCCAACAACACCGTCATCAAAAAGTCACCAAACAAAACATTAAAAGACTGAAGTAAGTTCAACTGCTGCCTCGCAGATCGCTGAAACAATGCGAGATGCTGTTACTGCCATTAGAGAACGAGCAAAAAATGTTACGGATCCAAATTGGACATTTTCTAACTATTTATTAAGTAAACTTAAAACACTAACAAACGCAACTGTATCTGTACGCAAGCAAGTCACGTTATTCTTTTTATATTGCGTGGAAAAGGAACGCTAGAAACATATGCTTTGTTAAGACATCTAGTTAACATTTTGATTTTTTTAAAAAAAATTTTTCTGTTTATCTATGTACTCCATTTTTTCTAGAGCTTATTATTTTTTGTATTTATATTGTAATGCCTTTATTAATTTTATGATAAATTTCCATACAAAATTTGTCATCAAGTATACATACCTCAAGTCGAGAACTTTAATTTTTAACCAAAAAAATCATAATGAAGGAGAAATGCTACATACATGATAAAGAGATACATCAAGATAATCTTTATAACGAGGACTGCCTTCGCCTGCATTGATTTTTATTTTTTTATAAAGGTATTTTTCGAGTGTTATTTTTTGCTTGAACAATAATAGTTAAGTTTTATTTTTTTAGCTTGAAAAATATTAATTATTTTTTAAGTTTTATTTTTAGCTTATTTTGGATAAATAAATTTTATTTTTAAGCAAAAAATATAATTAAAAAATAATATTATTTTCTGAACCAAAAATAAACTTGCGAAATAACTTGCAAAAATAACACTCGAAAAATAACTTTTATTTTATAATAAAACTAAAAAAAATAAAAATCAATGCAGGCAAAGGTAGTCTTCGTAATAACGGTTATGTTGGTGCACTTTTTTATCTTGTAGCATTTCTCCTTCATTATGATTTTTTTGGTTAAAATTTATAAAATAATTATTTGCGATCCCTGAATTAAATATTAATTTATTTGCCACATTTTTCTATAGTTTTAAATAATTTTTTTATTTGAATTTGAAAATTTAAAACTATCCAGAAAGGATAAATTTTTTGAAGCTTTAATTTTCTTGTTTTTTTAATAAATAAACATTTAAAAGAATTCAAAAAGTAGTTTTGTTCTGGTTTGTGGGGTTACTTTTACCAATCTGCACATTTTTGTAGGTATACCTAATTGTAGGTTTATTTGTTGGCTGCATTGTTTTATAGTGCTAAATATATCGCCTGTTTTCTAAATATTTTTATATTAAAAGGTGCTTCACCCTCCTCTACGAAGTATTGCGAAAATTCCTCTCTTATGGTTGAAGTATCTTGACTTATATAAGAGCGGTGTGGTTGAAGGTTTGGAAAATGTTCTGTGTTCTGATCACTTCGCCATTCACCCGGAATTAAAGTGCCTTCTGCTGTATAATGATCAGCAAGATTAGGGTTAAAATACACAGAGCATTTTCGACTCAGTAAATAATTGTGTAAAACGCATCACGCAAGAGATACTTGTCTCGTTTTGGATGGTTCAAGCTTAATGGGGCTGCGCATTACTCAAAAACGAGCAGACATAATCCCAAATGCATTTTCGATTACTCGTCTTGCTCGTGACAATCTATAATTGAATACTCTCTGGACTGCGTTCAAATTGCACACACTAAAAGGCTTAAGTATATTTGGTGTTAATGGGAAAGCATCATCAGCAACTAGAACATATGGAACGGCTAAAGTTCTCAATGGTAGTGGTGTTGGCGAAGGAAAATTAAGTTTTTTGTTGGTAAGAGAGGTTTTACGAAAAACCTCCATCCTCCATCAAATATTCGTCCATTTGAACCCACATCAATATACAAGAATTTATACGATGCGTCAGCAATAGCCATGAGCACAATGCTGTGTGTACCTAAAAACATTAAAATCAACAAAGTACTCTTAATGAAATTAAACATGACACCAACCAACCTTTGTAGTTGTAATAAATGCTTCCAGAATGGGGTGGAGCAGTCATCACAATGTGTTTTCCATCCAACGATCCGATACAATTCGGAGAATTCCACAACTTTAAAAATAACTCCGAAATGGTATCTAATGGTATCTAAAAAAAATTGCGAAATATAAAAAGACGACTATAATAAATTTTACTTTTAAATAGTCCGGCTGCAGAACTTTGTAAATGGCATCGCAAGTCTTGGGAATTATTCCTGAAATGATATTGTGAGGGATGCGAAAAACATACTGCAGGGATCTAAAACTTTCGACAGATACCGAAGAGTAACATCCATACGTTCAGAAGGAGAAATTGACTCACGCAGTCTTGTGGTCTGTTTTGTTATCAGTGGCGCCAGTAACTTCAGCTATAAAGGGATTGGAAAAAATGTACTATGTTTTTATAGTTGCTTTTAGTAGTACTTACCAAATGATCGAAATCAGTAGAACTCATTCTTAAAAAGTTTTGGTACAGTTCTGGAGTTTCTGACCGTAGCTCCATTAATAATTTCGCACAACACCCTTCCTCCTTTCGCCATCGTACCCAGTTCCGCATCCATAGTCTTACACATTTTTTCTTTTCTTCTACTAGATGTACTGATGCTGCTCCACAACTTAATACAAGAAATTCCTCGAATTCGCTCATATTCCTTTTTGTTAATATATTAATATATTTGTTTATGTAGTTGGGTCAAATAAATTTATGCTTTTTGACAATTTAATCAAATATTTTACTTAAGCAAATATTTACTAAAGTGTGACTACAAGGCAAATATGTTTTCCCAAATAAATATTTGCTGCTATTGGAAGTCGATTTGAACAAACAAAAATGAGCAAATAAATGTGCTCAATGTGACCACATAACAAATTCTTTATTGTTTTAAGCAATTTTTGATCAAACAGCACCAAACAATTTTGAGGCAAATATATGGCTAATGTCACCTTTAGACAATTTTTTTTTATTTCATCGCACATCTTTACATTGTTGTTGATTTTTTCACATATATCTGTTTTTGTTTTCAGCTTCATTTCCATATAGTTTTTTAACTTCTTGAAGATTTCTTTAACATAATTTTTGTATACTGTCCATTTTTTTAAATCTTTCATCATATCGCTTTTCTATAGCCTCTAAAATGGTTTTAATTTCATTTTGCTTAAGGGAACTTGAAAATTCATGTTTGTATTCCATGAGCGTTTGTTTACTTTTGTTTAAAGAATCCTGGATTTCTTTTAAAACCAGATCTACATATTCAATATGTTGCATGCAATCGTCACACATAAATCTTACAAAATTGTCCTCTTCAATAATTTTGGCCGAATACTGGTCAATACCCCCGCATTTTTTTGTAAACACCATTACATCGTATGCCACTTTCACCTCTTATTCCCGATTTGCATTTACTGCAATCAACCATTTTAATGTTTTAAATACTAAATAACTTGTTTTGTATGCTTTTCCACTAATTCTTATTGATTTATTACTGTTTTAATATTTTTAATACTTTATTTTATTTATTTTTAAAAATTTCTTCAGAGCTTTTTATAACTTGCTTTTAACTTGTTCAGTGTTGTCAGGTAAATTTAGTACTTAAGAAGAGCCAATTTTTGACCCAATAAAATATAAAGATAATTACCAAATCGCTATTCAGTTCAGCAACTTTTTTATAAATAGTATTAAGATAATTAGAGATAGTATAGAAGATGAGCAATATATAATATGATAAATTCTAGATTTTATTTCCGTGCAAAAAATATACAAGCACATAAACATATTTGAAAAGATATAATTAACAAACCTGACTTTAATAAAGTAACAACAAATACCGTTCTAGATAATTGGAACATAACGGGCAGTGCGTTACTTTATATAATAAATAATTCGCTAGAAACAGGTATTTCTTAAAAAAAAACAAAAAAAACTGGAAAGAATCAAATGGGATCAATCCGATTGAAAAAGTATATAAAACCAAAAATTGTGAGGAATATCGGCCGATAAACACATTGAAAACTTGTGAAAAAAATAATAGAAAATGAGGAGAAAAAAGACAAGAATTTCTTGTGAAACAACGGTAAACTATGGGATAAATAGATTGAAAAATATAGAAAAGAATAACAAAATTACGGCAATATTTTTAGACTTTAAAATAGCATCAAAGACTATTGATAGAGAAATTTTATTAAAAAAAAACTTTATATGTACGGCATACAATATAAGATTAAGATGGTTTAAAACATATTTTACGGAAAGACAACAGAGAACAAAAGTCAACCATGTGCCGCAGGGCATAAAAATTAATAAGTTAAAACTGAATGAAATCAAGACTAAATTAATGGATGTAAATGAATGAACAGTAATCTGACAGAACGAATTTATAATACAGAAATAGAAAAAGTAAAAAATATAAAATATCTAGGTTTTATTATAGACAAAGACTTAAAATTTAAAGATCATATTGATATTATGTGTAAAATTTAATTTTTTTAATTAAAATTTATAAAGTAATCATCAAACCACATTTTGAGTTCAGTTCTACAATGTTATACTAATTCTGCATAAAACCACGAATACAATAGAAAGACGTCAAAAATTACACGACAAGGCAATGCGCGTAATCTTGAAATACAATAGATAAATGTACATCTATAGAGTTTATGCTCAACAATTTAAAATGGCTTACTATTCAACAAAGATTAGAACTAAATACACTGAAGTTTATACAAAAAATGAAGATGGGAAACGCACCTCTATATTTATGCGATCAACTTGAATATATTGAACAAATACAACCATATAAACTAAGAAATACACAGGATTTTAGACTGCAACGTGTAGCAACTACAGCAATACAGAGATCTCTTTTTACATGGGCCTTAACTTATACAACATGCTGCCAAATTATGCCAAAAAATAAAAAAATGTATTATGTTTAATCGAATATGTCAATTTGTTAAAAATAATAATTCACAGAGCATTTAACAAATAACAACTATTTAGCAGAAATTAATTATTTTATTATAAATAGTATAATTAAAAGTATTTTTAATATTACTTAATAATAATAAAAAACGCAGAACAATATTTGTTTTCCTGGAAAGCATTTTCTACTACATTTGCTAATCTGTGCATTTGTTCAATAGTGCTGTGCTGTTTTCTAAAACCGAATTGGTGGTTCGGAATACAACCTTTTTCCCTTAAAATTGGATTTAACTTAGTAATTAATATTTTCACAAATAGTTTAGACATATTTGATAATATACTTATTAGTCTATATAATGATGTTTTCCTGGCATAGGTCATAGTAATAAGTGAAACCTTCCAGCCTGAGGAAAAATACTCAAGGTGTAGAATGGCATTAAAAATAAATATAATTATAACTTACAATGAAATTTGTTGTCAAGCTTGCGTTCGTTCTATTCCTTCTAAGAAAGAATAAATTAAATTACAAATTAGGTGATAATATTAAAGAAAAATTGGGAAAATTTAAATTTTAGACACCAGCAGATCGGAATGCACATTTTCTAGACAGCTACGTCCGTCATCAGCACTCTTCGTATCTATCTACTTTGGGTAGTATTTAGTTGTAAGCATCATCTATTTAACCAACCAAACTCAGATAAAGGAATATGAGAAAACTGTATTTAATCATCAATCGTCAGTTGGTGAGAACGAAATCTACCAGTACTTAAAGCTTCCATCTTGTTTTAATATTTTTACTTTAATATTTACCACCTTATAGTTTTTGTTGCTTAAGCTAACCCAAATTTTTCTTTAATAATATCACCTAATTTGTAATTTAATTTATTCTTTCTTAGAAGGAATAGAACGAACTCTAGCTTGACTACAAATTTCATTGTATGTAATATAATTCGACCAAAAAAATTTCAAATTTTCAAAAATAATTATAACTTGTATCTGGGGAAGTTTCGTTACTTGTATTGTCAAAACCATAGGCGTTTTTGGGGTTTAAACTAGCAACGGCCCTTGTAAAATCTAAGGGGGATTACTGCTTCAACGTCTACGGTGGCATCGCAACTCGGCATAAATACGTTTTTTAACTGACTATCACTCCTTGCCATATGAATAGTCCGATTGTGGGATAACGGTAAGGCATTCCAAGTATTTTTGTAGTGATACAACTCTTCGGGATTCTACTAACTCGCTTAGCTGTTTCGTGATTTCTCTTAGTCTGTTTTTGAATTGCGGTGATCTATGAGATTACCACTTTCTCGCATTCTTCTTTTTTCTGTCAAGAGCAGTTCGACGTCTGCAGAACAAATTCGATTGTATCTCGTTTCTTGCCGGGTTATTGTTGCATGTTTTTATCTAGATCCGCAACAGCTCTACGTCTGTTAATGTTGTAGACGTTATGTTTTGCGCGCAATGAGTATTGATATATTTTTATATTTAAGCTAATTTACGCGAGTGCTTGCCGTCGGTAGAAATCCAGTCGGTGAAACTATTTCTTGGCGGTTCCATATTGAAACAATAGTAGGTGAATGATCTGACGATAATTCAAGTGATGCTTTCTACTTTAAAAAATATCTCTTAGAAAATCCTTTGCTACGCCAAAATCAATAACATCAGGAATTTTCTATGGATATGTTAGCCAATGAGTTGGTTACCCACTAGAAACCATATTTAAGCACATTTTTGAAATTGCGTCACTTTCACGACCCCTCGGAGTAGTTAGTTTTGACCGCCAGAACATGTGTTTGGCGTTGTAATCACCAGCTGCTATAAAACGGGATCCTAGTAATTTCAAATAGTCCGATACTGACTTTTCGATATCGAAAATCTAGTAGGGGAATAAATTGAAGGAATAGCTATGTTTCAATCAAAGTCTATTAGGCAGATTTGTTGATTGCATATAGTCAGCACAGAAATCACACAGTAGAAAGTGCTTTAGACTTCCCTTTATTAGTATTGCCGAACCTCCGCATGCTCTACCACGAGGGTCTTTAGTATCGTAAAATATGTAGCCATTTAAAAAAACTATTTGTTGTTAAGTGAGTCTCCGATTTGATTTAGGAGGAAATACTCTAGTTCATTTTTGTGTTGGCGTATGCCGTTAGCGATCCAGAAAGATTGTTCACGGTTTGTTAAGTACCCCCTGCAACATCATAGAATGCATGCGTACTTCTTCTTGCTTCGAGACGTCTAGAGTTAGCGGGAGAATTTTGGTTTTTAATCTCCGGTGCCAAAATGAATTCGAAATAGACTAAGGTGGCGGTTTCAGCACTGGAGCGCGAGTACTTTTTAAAACATCTGCATATGAAAAATTTTGAGCGATTGGCTGGAGTAACTGCTCGTAATAAGCTTTTTTTGAAATTGCGCCTGCTTGGGAGGAATAAAAAATTTTTTTGATGACATCTTTACCATTGAATAAACAGGACAACCACTGTAGTTAGCAGTGTGATTTTCACCGCAATTGCTGCGTTTTATCTGAAATAATTACACGTACAATTAATTCATAGTTCTGATCCGAAAAAACTCTTATTAGAGAATATATACCGAAACCAATTCAACTCAAAGTTTATCATGTTTTACTATTACTAAAACTCAATCTTACGGCATTCTCTCAATTAAGTTTGAACCGGATAAGATCACACTTAACTGGTCGCAATGTGTTAGATTGAACAATGACAATGTCACTTCCAAAAATATTGTTGGGAAATCCGTTGTACGTCATCGAAGCCACTTGTGTTCTATTATGTTACCGCTTTTTATTTATGATTTGCTGAGCGTAATAGAATTCAGTAAGATTTTAAGGTATACAGATGACGTAATGATAAAATTTCTAAAAGACTATATGCAACGCGACTTGAATAAATTTTAAAACTTTAATTTAAAAAAATGCAAGCACATGAGATTTTATAAATGCTCTATGATATTGGACTATTTTTGTTGGGTGGCTATCACCTTGAATTATTTACAGAATTCCTTAAACTTTAACAAACATTATCATGATGGTAAATAAAGTTCGTGTCGTAAAAGCTTTTATTACACGTTGGCAACGGAATTCGCAAAGCCTATAATAATTAAACGATTGTAGACATGCTTAGTGAGGCCTATTGTGGAGTATGGATCTATTGTATGTAATCCCATGCTGATCACCAGAAGAACCGTAGTACATCTGTTTTATTTTCTCTGGTTAATACAAATGTAAATCTTTACTTTTACTCAGAATTCATACTACTCTCAGAATTTCTACAAATAATGATTTAAGCCAAACTACTTTTTATTGAGTAGTTTCTTCTTAATAATCCTTAAGCAAATTTTAAAACAAAAAACTACTTTATTAATTTTTATTTATAAATAAAAAATTAATTGTTTCGTTGCTTTAACTTAAAATAAAATTATTAAACAAATTATTTTACAAAAGCGAATTTGTTTTACACCTTGTAAAACAAATTATTAAATAGCATTACAGCATCAATGCCGATTGGCGGCATTATAATTTTACTGTCAGTAATTTATTAATTGACACCATTCTAACATTTCTATTTGCTGAATCAACTTAAGCTCAGACAGAGCTGTTTCACTAAAATCGCACTTACCAATAAGAAAATGAACTAAAAGACCATGTTCAGTAAAGTTATATAAACTAGATCGCACAATTTAATGAACTACCAACCACAACTCTATAATATTCAGTCACATGTTGTTTTTATTGGCAGGGTCCGCCAAAAATAATAGGACACAACATTCAAGTAAACTATTTGATACAAAGTTTTTGTCTTTAGGTGGCCGAAATACTTTAAAAAGAAACGTTGCAAAGCTGTGTAGAAATTTGCTTTTTTGTAAAACTTTTGTATTCATAAATTTAGCACAAAAAATCTGATCAGAAAAACCAGAAAAATTGTTCTGATGCTCAAGAGAGCAACCTGGCTTATATATAATTGGGGACTACAAAATGGAGTTATACTCTATTAAGTAGGAGGATTTAGGACAATTTGTACATTTTTCTAAACAAATGTTTAAAAATGTTTGAAAGACACAAAGACTTTATTTTTTTTTCAACACAAATAGCTTATAAGTTGCATAATTATACAAAATTTATTTTATATCTAAATCTTTTAACACAAAAAAGTTATAATTTAACTCATCAGGAAATCTTTACTTTATTTTTAGGTAAGAAAAAGATACATTTAATTTGAAAATTTATTTTGACTTCATAAGAATTAAATCAAAGAAAATTGACACAGCTGTTGCTGCTTGATAGTCAGACTATGGCAAACAAATATTTAACGATTTCGTTCAAATGTTTGTCTAATGTGACCGTTACTGACAAAATTATTTAGTTTTAAGACTGTTGTGTGAAACTAACCTTCTTAGCTCTTCTTCGCGAGAAAGTTGTGGTGAAGCTAATGCCAAAGGATGACGCTGATACATATTTGCATAAACACCTATTCCTTGAAGATCTTTACTCTGAATCTGCAAATGTTGAGGGATTTGCGATAAAGGAGTACATGCTGATTCTTGTTTAATACACTCAGATTTTGCCACCGAATCAGATTTAATTGATTGTTTTGATGAGATCTAAAAATTAGTAAGATAAAATATTTACTTAAAAAGATTAATTTTATAATCACCTGTAGATTGGCAGGTTTAGGAGAGTCTAATGAGTTTATTTCCTGTTTTTGCCGATCCTCTTTGTAAAAAACTGGGCTATGCTGCGGTTGTGTCTGACTGTTTGGACTGGGTATTCCTGGAAATCGATTGGGTTTTGTATTTTCTTCCGAAGTTGTCATGGTACTAGCAGTTCCAAAGTTTTGGTCAACATTGAAAGAATAATTAGACGGCATGTAACTGAAATAAAATAGATCACTGCTCTGTTAAACACTCAAAAAAAAAGTTTGAACTAAATTAAAGTTAAACATGAACTTAGTCTTAGTACATTATATTTTCTTGAACTAAGTTCAAATTAACTTGAAAATAATAATTTTGACTTCAATTAAGGAAATTACACTTGTTTAAAGTATACACACAAATTCGTATAAACTTAAAAATATTACATAATTATCCTTAATTATTCTTACTTAAATGAAGTACATTTTTACTTAAGCCTGTTATTTTCATACACGGACTGAAAAGTTAGTAATAGTAAATAAAGATTGTTTGTCATTGAAATAAGAAATTTTCATTTTGTATGAAAAATAAAAAAATTAGTAATTGCTTCCTTAAATTTATTTAATTTTTTTTATTAACTTAAAAGGAGAATTAGAATTCTTAATTTTACGGAAAAAATTTTTTTGAGATAAGGAAAATTGCGGAAAAGGAAAAACACAATTTAAGAAATTTTACTTTTAAATATGAAATATTTCTAAACAAAAATAATAAACAAATTTTGTGTTTTTGAAAATTAATTAGTATGCCATGTTGCAGCTAACAAAAATTTTTCATTGTTATTAAAAATCAAAACGTTGACGATACAATAAAATAATGAAAGCATTAAAAAAAGTGAAAATAGTTTTTTAAACATATGTATGTATAGTGCTGAAAATTGTATTATTTGTGTGAAAGGTAAGTAATTATTTTGAGGGTTCCCTACCCAAAGGATAAAAACGAAACCCTATTGTTTTCGCTACAATGTCTGTCCTTCCATCCTTTCCTCAGCGCCATTTATCACTGGAACCGTAAATGGTAGACTCTTGAAATTTTCACAGAAGGCCGCCATAGCAACAAATACTAAAACGTATAGGGTGTTCCGATAGAGACGTGTTATTCACGTATATGTGTTTATTTTTTAAACTGTAGAAGGCAGACACTCTAAATTTGGACACCGGAATTAAATCTATGTTCGCTATATAAACAAGTATACAAAAGTAAACCTAAAAATTAAAGGGTGTTACGACAGCGACGTCATTTGCATGTATATGGCCTAAGTTTTGAACGATTATAGGTAGTGTCTTGAAATTTTTACAAGAGGACATTATAACAAATAGTAAAAATTAAAGGGTTATCAGACAGTTACGTGATTTTAATTTTTTACTATAACAAGTAGACTCCCGAAAATTTCAGAGAATTTTAATATAACCATATTAATATGGTCTTTATAAAAAATAGTAAAAATTAAAGGGTATTCGGACAGTGTCGTGATTTGCACGTATATAACCTTCTTTATATAATATACATATGTTATATGAAGTCCTTATATAAATTTAAAACTTACACAAATTATATACAATATCTACTGTAAAGTGTCCCAGTGCATAAAATAGTTTGTTTTTGCCTTTGCCGTCGTTCAAAGAAAAGTAACATTTATAAGTATAGATCCATATACATATGTATGTAGTTTTAGTAAAACACCCAAAGAATTAACTAATCCAAAATGTGGGACTATTTTATGCGATATTTTAAATTTGAGTTAATATGTTTATATATTAACTGTTATAAAACATTATATTTCTATTATTGTTACAAGTTAAAAAAATATTACAGTTGAGCTTCAATGAATAATGATGGAATGCCTTTAATTAGTTCTGTTTGCTGTGAGGTTCGGCATTTATATTAGGTCATTGAGTTTTTGGTTTAATAGATTGTAGATGCAGGTCATAGTACAATTGCTCTTATCAATCTCCACTTATAATCTCGCAAGAGGGTAAGTGTGTTAACATTCAAACCTACGAGAATGTTGTTCTACTGTTTATTATCTAGAATAAAGCAATCATCTAGGTCTAAGGGCCAATTTTGGACTTTGTATTTATCTTTAAGTTGTATTTAAATACGAAAATAAGTTTTTCTCCACACACTTAAATGAAACTTAAATGCCCAATCATGTGCACTTAAAGTCTATTTAAGTTTTACACATAACTATATGTTTAAATTAAAATGAAAATGGTCAAGCTTGAGGCCAGTATATTATTTATAAAAACAAATATTTTTATTTTTTTCTTCCAATATTTCGATATCCATCGGATATCATTATCAAGGACTAAAAAATAAGAAAAGGGAAAAATACATTTCATACAAAAGCAAAAGTTGTAACCACTGTGCAAAAATAAACAATATAAATATACAATAAACAAAAAGACTTACAATGAGTAACAAATGTACATGAAAAAAGGACGTCACACAGTTTTCACACAAAACATTGTACTAATTGGACTATTTAATTATCTTATTTATAATGTGTCTATAGCTAATCCCAGAATTTTCTATGTCTGTTTTGAAATTAATTCTCTTTTCCTTAGGTATGTTGATTATGTGTAGCATTTCCAGTGTGTACCGTTTGTTATATTTGTTTTCTCTTTGCAGTATTTCAACATTCTCTAAATTGGGTTTGTGTTTTCTCTCTGCACAGTGGGATACTAATGCTGTTTTTTGCGTCGATATTTTATTAATGTTTCTTATGTCCGATCTATGCCTCGCAATTCTGGTTTTTAATTTGTTCCCTGTCGTTCCGACATATACTTGCTCGCATATGTCATTGTCATTTCCCTCACAGCTGATTTTATATATTATGTTAGCGCTATCCATTTTGTCCAGTTTACTCTTGGTGTTCGAAAATAATTGTTTCAATGTGTTTTTCGATGTGTGTGCAATTCTAAATTTTTCTTCGTTATATATACGTGCGTTTCTTATTCTTTCTGTGATCTTTGGTACATACGTCATCGATTTATATATTTTATTTGTTTCTTTTTGTTCAATCGTCTTTTTCTTTTTATAATTGTTCAAAAGATTTTCAGTTAAGCGTTTGGGAAAATTATTTATTTCTAAAATATCCTTTACTCTTTTTTGGTTTTTAGTATGAAAAATCTCATCGCTTAAACTTTTGGATAATTGTATGAAAAATCTTGAAGAAAAACCTAGATTATTGACAAAATATGTGGATGATATTTTTTGTATTGTTAAAACAAGTGCAATAAAAAAGATTCTGGATCAATTAAATTCCTTTCATTACAAAATAAAATTTACAATGGAAGAAGAAACCTAGGGAAAACTTCCGTACCTGGATACCCTGGTTGTAAGAAAGAAAAATAAAATAAAAATAGATTGGTACCAGAAACCAACATCTTCTGGTAGAATAATTAATTTTTACTCTTGCCAACCAAAAAATGTGATAATTAACACTGCAAATAATCTGATAAGTATAAGCGATGAGATTTTTCATACTAAAAACTAAAAAAGAATAAAGGATATTTTAGAAATAAATAATTTTGTGTACATCGGCTTATTTTTTAAACTTGTAAAATATAAATAATTTTCTTAAAATATTGTTTTAAGAAATATGTAATGTCAAATTATTCGTAGTACATGCGACGAATTGTCTAGTGTTATTTTAAAATACACATATGTTTTTCATATGTTTAAAAATTTAAATAGTTGAGCTTTTGTGTAATAACGTCGTTGCTTTTTATTTGGTTCTGTTTGCTGTAAGGTTCGGAATTTATATTACGCCGTTGCATTCTTGGTTTAAAGGATTGTAGATGCATGTCATAGTACAATTGCTCATTTATTCCCATTTAATATCTAATAATAATCTTGCTAGAGGATAAGAAGATTCACATTTAAATCTACGCGATTTTCTTCAGTTCATTCTCCACAATAAAACAATATTATAGATCTTAATGCCATCCACTTATTATAATGAGCCAAGGTCACAAAGTGACTGGTAATCGTATATTTACCAGTCACCAGTTAGCAAAATTAAAGTGGTTTATTAAACCCAACTTGTTATGCAATAGAATATCTAGTACATCATTTTAATTTTTAAGCATTTAAAAATATAAAACAAAATAAAAGTTTAGGTCCATTATTTAAAATTATGCCAAAATAGTCCAATTTTTCTGTAAATGAAATATTATATTATTTTTAATTCGAATTTTGACAAAATAATTTGTAACTTCCTTTATGTACTTTAATCATTTTATTTAGATGAAAATCAAACATCAAGCAAATACTGTCTGAAATACAATGTTGAACCGCATGGTTTAGTATTGAAAAACTGGAAAGAACATTACTCTTGACAATCAGATGTAAAAATGTATTCTTATTTATAAATACATACATACATATATGAATTTTGTATGAATAAAGAAACATATTCAAAATATTTTTTTATTTAAAGTTTAAGGCCCATTATTATAACTTCCCAATAGCTAAAGTTAGGACTTTGTCGGATAGATAAGTAGTTTTTCGTTATAATAACGAGACTAAGGCTCGATGCTATAACTTGTCTTTAAAATACGTGATAGTTAAAGTTTACTTTTAGCTTTCTTAAAGTAATCAAAAACTACTTATCTCTCCGATAAAATCCTAACTTTACATATTGGGAAGCTATAATAATGGGCCTAAGTGCCTTAGTTTTCTACTAAAAGTAAGTTAACCTAATAATTTTTATGAGTTATAATGTATTAATTTTTAAGCTTATTTGTTTGCAAACGTGAGTATTTATTTAATAAAATATAGTAACAATATTAAAACTTAAAAAGCTATAACGTTTAAACAGGACTTTGTATACTTTTTGCTAAATTAATCAGTTTTTTTTAATAAAATACCTAAAATAATTAGTTTTCAATATACTTTCCTTTCTTGTATAAAAGGTATAAATAATACTTAAATTGTAGAAAATTTTTTTTACTAAAATTTAGAATTCGTCATTATTTTTAATAGAAATCGCAGAAAATAAAAATATATAATTTTTGGCGTAATGAAGAAAAAATAAGTTCAAATTAATCCATATTTAGTTTCTTTTGTTGTCAAAACGATTTTGAATCTCGGAAAAATTAACTTAATATTAGGAATTTGTCTGAAAAATTTTGACTTTTCTAAAAATCGAAATTATTTACTTCATTTAAGTTATATTTTACTTACATTGAGTTCAAATATGTTCTCAAATCAAAAACTATTTTTTTTGTATGGAAAAGAAAGTATTCTAAAATTTAGTTAAACTTTGAATTATGAGTAAACCTGCGTATCAAATTTAAGGAAATTATTGGTAAAATATGATTTGCATCGACTTCCGTTAACGCCATTTTCACACTATTATGAGTATTAAGACTTGTAAAAAACTTAAATCTAATGAGAAAGTGTGATAATGTGAAAGCAATATGTTAGAAAAATGTTAAATAATACGGAAAGAAATTTGGCATTCCATAATACCAAACCATTTTTAGAATATTTTCTAAACGATAACATTTTATCAGGGATGTCTTTTTTTTAAAGCAAAGAACTAAGCTGAGTAAGTCGCAGCGCATAGTTCGCCGCCGTCGATGATATATTTTCTTTGTCCTGCACCTATCCTAAATTGCCATCAGTCTTATCGGATAAGTATGTACTTTACTTCTGCCATGTCTAGAAATTGTTGAACGTACGTTTAATATTTTTTTTTTGTTATTTATTTATTTTTTATTAACCGAAAACTTGAACTTCCAAACAAACTTAACATCCAGCACCTCTGCCGTCCACATGAAATTGTTCAGCCGCCGCCGTTCTCGTCTCGGCTTGTTCCTTTGCTGATATTTTTCATTTTATTTTAAGTGCGATAGTGTGAAAACGGAATGGTATGTTACGTTAGATTTTTTGACAATCAATTTCAATTTCATTCATTTTTATCTTACAAAATCCAATGAAAATCTTAATACTCAGTATTATAGTGTGAAACGGGTTTATTTAACTTAATATTTAACTTAAAACGAGAAAAAAGGTTTATTAGGACAATACAAATTCTGATTTTTGTTCTTCAAAAGAGTTAAAGGCAAAATTAACTTCATAGTACGAAAACCTTACTTATTTTCTATAAAAGAATACTTACTTATACTAACGAATTCACTTATGTATAGGAATTAACGATCACAAAAAATTACAATATAACATTTTTTATTAAAGATTTACTAGTTTTAAGTTTATACAATAAAATTTGTTTACTATTTTTTAGGAAAACTGTGTACTTAGTTTAAGTAATAATTTCCTTGGAGCCAAATCATTCCCGAATTTCTTCAAGTAAGTTAAATTTAGTAAACTTTTTTGTTGTGGAAATATATATCCGATTTATTAAAAGTTTGTTATTTATGTGCAATCGCATTCGAACTTATGTATGTATGTATGTATTAAATTTACACAAATTTGGAAATTTTCCTAGATAAAAAACGGGTAAAAAATATTCATAAGTAGTATTGCAATAAAATAATGGGTAAAAACTTTAAATTGAACATTGAAAAGGAAAACGTTTTATACAAAGTGGCTAAGAGGTGATTTTAAATGTGATGTAAAAAGGGTAATAGGTAAAGTTGTACAAAATCTGTTAAAATACACAAATTTGGGAGTGTTAAAAAAGGTAAGAGAATGCATATACATAGTACTGCAATAAAATAATATAGAAGTTATAAATTGAACATTGAAAATGTGTTATTAACAACAGCAAAATATACATCAATAGTTATTGAACACTAAAAATTAAAATGTTTTAATTAAAAGCTGTTTTCTATGTAAATTTCAAAACTACAAAATTTAGCAAATCCAAGAAGAAATTGTTTTGATTTAATAGTTAATTTGATTAAACTCAAATATTGGTTAATTAGCTTTAGTGCGCTTTATTCAAATACAATAAAAAGCGTTGACTTTACAAAATTTAACTTTTTATTTCCTTCTTCGGTAGAACAGCTGTATATCTGCACAAATAAGTATTTTCAGTAAAAAAAAAACAATGTTTGAAGTATTGACTAATATAAATTACCCTAAAATTTAATATTTATGTTTTAAAATTTGTACTTAAAAATTAGTTTTCTTTTTATTTTTAATAACTATATCGCATTGACCTGTACAAAGTATCCAACCGTTCATATTATACACACATAAAAACAACAGAAGCATTTAAAAAAGAAACAAATTACAAGTGAAGATGATGGTCTTCAGTTGTATTTTTTCAAATACTTGGAGTATTTGCTCTTTATTTTTACTGACACACAAGGCTTTATTACGAACAAATACTGTCTTTGTCAGTATTAAAAATAATCACATACACGAACATCTGTATTTACTTCGTGCTACGAACAGTAACGACAGTATTTTATGTTGCTGTAATGCCGTGGCCGACAAAACTCTACATACGACCATAATTTCTGACCCTTAGCGCTTCCAAGAACAATATGAAAAAAAGTAATAATGTAGATTTGTTTGAAATCTTATTTTATTAATATAATAAAAAAGAAAAAAAAAATTTAGTATAAAAACAAAAAAATATTTACGAAAAACCTAAAAAAAGGTTTGACAAAATTCTACATACGGCCACCCTGTCATGCTTTATGTTCTGCTTGCTGCTGAATGATAACGGCTAAGTCCCGTTACTTTTTTTGTTTACTCTTCTGTAATGGGTGGGATTACAAATCAATTGCATTTAGTTTTATTTTTGACAGCTTCCAGCATAATTCAACTCCAACTATGGCTTCGCGGAAAGAAATTTCAACTGATGTAAGAAATTAAGTCGTAAAATATAGAAATGAAAATAAATCGTTTGGGGAAATATCAAAGCTGTTGAATTTAAGTAAAGCAACAGTTCAAACTATATTCAATAATTTTAAAAACACCGGTTCTGTTGAAAATAAACCGCGCAGTGGTCGCCCTAAAAAGCTCAGTCGCAGAGATGTCAGCTTTATAATAAAAGAAGTGGAAAAAAATCCGAAAGTCAATGCCACAACGGTGGCCCAAGAGCTAGCAGTAAGATCAGATACGATTGTGCATCCACGAACTATTCAAAGAACCCTAAATAATAATGGTTTCCACAGCAGAACTCCACGCAAAAAACCCCTTATAAGTGAAAAAAACCGAAAGCTTCGCTTGGAATTCGCCAAAATGCATATTGAAAAAGGATTTGACTTCTGGAAACGAGTTCTGTTTACAGATGAGTCAAAATATAATATTTTTGGAAGTGATGGGAGAGAAAAAGTTTGGTGAAAAGCTAATACAGCGATGAATCCTAAACACTTAGTATCTACTGTTAAGCATGGTGGTGGCAACGTGATGGTTTGGGGTGCTGTCGCTGCATCTGTAGGAAACTTAGTATTTATCGAAGGTAACATGGATCGTTACCAATATAAGTCTATTTTAGAACAAAATCTGGAAGCATCAGTCAATAAATTAAATCTTGGTCAGAGTTGGATTTTCCAACAAGACCAAGATCCAAAACATACCGCACAGATTGTAAAGGAATGGCTGCTTTACTATGCCCCACGCCAGTTGCACTCACCACCCCAAAGTCCGGACCTAAATATCATCGAACACGTTTGGGAAATTTTGCAGCGTAGAATCAGGAAAAATCATATTTCTAGTGCTCCAATGCTGAAGAAGATGCTGCAAGATGAATGGCTAAGAATTACGCCGATTGAACTGGAAAATTTAGTTGCTTCAATGCCACGACGCCTGCAAGCCGTTATAGATGCCAACGGTGGCCCAACCAAGTACTAAATTTAGCAGTAAATATATTATTTAATATTTAATTGAAGTTTTTTATGTTAGCTTACATAGCGTATGTAGACTTTTGTCAACGCAATTTTTTCGTTTTTTGTAAATATTTTTTAAAGTGTACATTGAAATTAGTTACTTTTTTGTTTTCTCTTAATAAAAACAGATTTCAAACAAACATGTATCATTATTTTTCTTTATAATGTTTTTGGTCTCGTCAGGAGGACGAAATGATGGTCGTATGTAGACTTTTGTCGGCCACTGTATATATCCGATTTATTAAAAGTTTGTTATTTATGTGCAATCGCATTCGAACTTATGTATGTATGTATGTATTAGAGTGGTGCACAATTCAACAACATTTAAAAAACTGACACACACAAAAATTACATGCCATGTTATGTTATGCCAACTCGAACAAGCTGTTGTACCATGTTGTGCCAACTCAAACTCACTGTCATTACATGTCATTGCAAAGCATCTATACTGTTGTGCCCTGTTGTGCTGATCAACATGTGGTATATGCGCATATGAATTAGAGACCTGCACAAATCCATTTGAACACACAATCAAGACATGGCATATTTTTTAAATGGTATACTAAAGTAAAGCCGCGAGCAACAAATACTGTTAAATACTTTAGAAATAAAAAACAAATACTTCCTTGTGTGTATTTGAAAAATATCTTAAATATTTAAGGCGTCTTGATATTTCAAGATATCTTGATATATCAAGATGTCTTGATATTTCAAGATATATATTGCAACTTAACCTATATGGTAAAGAAAATTGCGTTTGTTGTAAATGCCACCAATTAATTATTCAAAATTATTTTAAATAGAATGTTTAAATTTTCATACATTTGTATTTCTTCTGTAATTTTATCGTCGGCATTTAAGTTTGACTCTGTTCGAACATTTTTATTACCTACTGCCCTATTTTAAACCAGATTTTATTACGCGTGAAAAGGGATAATAATTGTAGTTTTTCGATAATGTCAAAAAAACATAAATAGTATTGCTATAAAATAATATGTCAAACATTTCCAATTGAACATTGAAGGGAAAATGTTTCATTTGAAGTGACTAAGAGGTAATTTAAAATTTGAAAAGGCTTTAAAATATTATGGTAATTCGGGTCATTAGTTGTTCACATCCAAATGAAAAACTAATGTAATTAGCAAAAATTTACACAAATTTGGAAATTTTCCTAGATAAAAAACGGGTAAAAAATATTCATAAGTAGTATTGCAATAAAATAATGGGTAAAAACTTTAAATTGAACATTGAAAAGGAAAACGTTTTATACAAAGTGGCTAAGAGGTGATTTTAAATGTGATGTAAAAAGGGTAATAGGTAAAGTTGTACAAAATCTGTTAAAATACACAAATTTGGGAGTGTTAAAAAAGGTAAGAGAATGCATATACATAGTACTGCAATAAAATAATATAGAAGTTATAAATTGAACATTGAAAATGTGTTATTAACAACAGCAAAATATACATCAATAGTTATTGAACACTAAAAATTAAAATGTTTTAATTAAAAGCTGTTTTCTATGTAAATTTCAAAACTACAAAATTTAGCAAATCCAAGAAGAAATTGTTTTGATTTAATAGTTAATTTGATTAAACTCAAATATTGGTTAATTAGCTTTAGTGCGCTTTATTCAAATACAATAAAAAGCGTTGACTTTACAAAATTTAACTTTTTATTTCCTTCTTCGGTAGAACAGCTGTATATCTGCACAAATAAGTATTTTCAGTAAAAAAAAAACAATGTTTGAAGTATTGACTAATATAAATTACCCTAAAATTTAATATTTATGTTTTAAAATTTGTACTTAAAAATTAGTTTTCTTTTTATTTTTAATAACTATATCGCATTGACCTGTACAAAGTATCCAACCGTTCATATTATACACACATAAAAACAACAGAAGCATTTAAAAAAGAAACAAATTACAAGTGAAGATGATGGTCTTCAGTTGTATTTTTTCAAATACTTGGAGTATTTGCTCTTTATTTTTACTGACACACAAGGCTTTATTACGAACAAATACTGTCTTTGTCAGTATTAAAAATAATCACATACACGAACATCTGTATTTACTTCGTGCTACGAACAGTAACGACAGTATTTTATGTTGCTGTAATGCAAGGAATATGTGTGCAAACCATTTAAACATGACGGTGTGTTTGATGTTTAAATACATTTGTGCAGGGCTCTAATATGAATAAGGTTTTGAATTGTGTGTATTATTTGTTTGAGGTGATCATCAGCAATTGCCTTATAGAGAAAATCTGAATACTAATAAATAAAAGAATTTAACGCACGCATTTTTATAATGTATCTAGATAATTAGTTTGCATTTTTCCTTTTATTTATTTATTTTGATTTATTTTCAATAACCTAGCCTCTTTGCCACAATCGGTTACAATATTCTACTTATATATTATTAACAATTAACAAATAATGTAATAAAATTAAAAAAATTGAAACTTTATGGGATGGTCAACAATCTTAGACAACTACCTGCTTAAACGCAATTCTTTTTTATGGGAATAATCTTTGCAACCTTCCATAATAGTGGAAAAGTACGTCTACATTTATTTAATATTGAATTAACCAAATGTAATATATGATTTCCAATAATTGGCATTATTAATTTAATAAACTTAAGAGCAAAGCAATCATATCCAACAGCATTCGACCTTATCAAATTAAAAGCTCAAAGATCTCAAAAACATCCACCGCACGAAAAGAGATACCACTACATGAAAAACTAGAAAACTCAATCAACCCATCACGATCAACGTATTGATTATAGGAAAAATCATTATTGAGAACATTAGCGCAACATTATCAAAATCCTTAGGACCATCCGCCAATCCATTTTTATGTAAGATAGACCAAATCTCCTTATTGCTTCTATCATTAAAAATTGAAGCATGAGCTCTTCTCTTAAATTTTCTAATTACCGTTTTAGCTTTGTTTCTACAAAAAACCCTCTAATTTTTAACAGTCCTATCACGCAAATATGTTCTATATGCCAGATCTCTAAGTGATAGTTAATACCGAATCTCAGGCGCACTGAACCAGCCATTTCCGCTATTTCTTATTAATCGTCGCTTAAAAGGAACAATTGAATGCAGTAACTTCATATTGTCATTTAAAATTTTTAACTGATCATCAACACTATGAGTCAAATATATTTTATCAAAACTACAGTATAAAACCATAGATTCTACCAACCTCATATCAACTGCATTATAATCATAAAACTCATAATATTGTCGTGCGACTGACTGTAAAACTTTGAGTGATACATAAATAAAAGAGTAACGACTTATATCGGGACACTGGAATTGATTAGATATCTGCACCAACTCAGGAGACGATACTAAGAAGCAATCCAGCCAGGAATTAGAATTATATCGAATATCAAAATGAGTAGGCATGGAATTGTGAACCTGATAAATAATTATTCCTCTACAAATACTACGAAACCTTAACGACTTAACTGGATCATATAAATTGTTATTAAAATCACTCATAATTGCAATGTTAGAATAGCGAACAAGTAAATCAGACACCTCATCTTCAAACGAAATTAAATAACCATAAGCAGTCCCAACTAAAATCTTCGCATTCCCAAGTGTAAGTTCAACAAACAGACACTCAACGTCTCCAAAACTCGTACCCACATAAACCACCTTATTTTCAATATTTCACAAAACATAAATTGCAACACAGCCACTCCTACCACTAGGTTGATCACTTCTATGGCAAGCAATCCAGAAATATCAATTTGTGGAGATCGTGTCCTTTAGCCATGTTTCATTAACACCGAAAACGTCCAGAAAACCGCCATTCAGCAAAGCCTTGATCTCCCAAAATTTTGAAGAGTTTGGGTTTAAATTAAAACTAGCGCAATTTAAATGACCTATATTAAGATTCCTAGCAAAATTATTTAAATTAGAGTACAAAAACAAATTATCAATGGCAACATAAAGTAGATTATCTCTAACAGACATTTTTAAATAAAGGCAATAAATAAATGTATATGTATCATATTAATTCACGCGGCAGCAGAATATTAACATATGAATATGAAAATTTATTCTACAAAATTAATTTTCAAATTTCTTATAAAGAAGTTTTCTAATCGATTGTAAAAAATCCAGTAATTTCTTCAAAATACACTCGATGAATTATTTTTAGTCTATTAAAAAATATAACAATAAAAATAGGTATGTAATAAAATTTAGAAATGTAAAACGAACCAACTAAATTTACCTGTTTAAAATAAAAATTAGGCAAAGTAAATTTCCCGCGTTATTGTTTTTTGCTTTTACGGCATATGCATACATATATGTTAATAAGATCAGTTTTTATTTATTTATTGCTGGGAATTTCTAACACGTGAATCATTTTGTCTATATATATATATATATATATATATAGAATGTATGAATGTATGTATTATGTATTTCTGATACAATGAAGTTATTTGGTAGAATGTGATATATTTACTTGTTTTTTTTCTGACCTTAATTTTTATTTTTTATATTATACGTGCTTGAATCGTGAATCTTTCAATAAAAATGGAAGTTATTTTTACAGAATAAGAAATGTTTTGTGAATAGATTTATTTTTTACTAGTTGTGCCCTCTACGTCATCGGCGACCTGACAATATTTTGTTCCATTTTGTTTTGAAAGTAGTCGACACCAAGTTTCAAGACTCTTACTTTTATAGTGGTTTATATATTTTCTTTGTATAGAGGTACTCATCCATGGATACAATTCTAAAATTTATATAAAGTTTAATATTATTGTAGGGTTCTGTAAATAGTATTTGAATCAAGATATTAAGGAACTGCTCACACAACTAATTTAAAATTCAACCAGTAGGTTTTACGTGATTCTAAAAATTGCTGTTTCGTATTCCATTTTACTTAACTTTTAAAAAATATTTTATGTACTAAATAAATCAGTCAAGTGCGAGTGAGACTCACACACGGAACCGTACTATGTTTAGTACAACTTTAAAAAAGTTGTTAATTTTTTCATATCTTATGGGGCACCCTTTAATTTTAAAGTCATATTCGCAAAAATTGCTTTACTATTGGAACACCCTTTAAATTTTAGTAATTGTTGTTATAGCGGACATGGTAATACACTTCCTATAATATATCAGGCACCTACCTATTGCGGTTCAAAAAATATGGGAGTATATGTGAAAACATGTCACCTTTAGTTACTAGTAATTTTTACAGCGCACGTTGGGTTGAAATTCTCAATAATGGCTCTTAATTGAAAATTTATATTTTTAAAAAGTAATATATTTCAGGTTATAGTAAACAAAATTGTGCATTACTAATTATCTTTAAAATTTTTCTATGTTATCTACTTTTCGAGTTGTGCGTTGTCAAAGTTGAAGTTTTTTTAAGTTTTTGAATACAGTGGTAAAAACTGAAAAAAATTGTTTTCTATTTCAACATCAAAGAGAAATTCGTGTATGCTTAGCAACACACTCACTGCATTAATCATGTATGTATGTAAGTGTGTACATATACATGTAGTTTTACATAAATTTTTAATACATGATCCGCAGATTATTACTTATGCACTGTTACCTATTGGCCAGTTATCGGAGGAAGCACAGGAAGCTCGTAATAAAGATTTTAAATCATTCAGAGAACATTTTTCACAGAATTTTAGTCGCGAAAAGTCCAATGAAAATATTTTCAGTAGATTTTTAATAAACTCTGATCCTATAATTAGTAATATGAGCAAACATTACAAAAAGGAAATTAGCGTGTTACCACAGCAGGTATTGGACCGTCTATTATTACCTGAAATTTCTGAAGCAAATAATACCGATGATATTTATTTTTGTGACAGCGAATATGAAGACTTTATAGTATTAAACATAAAATGTAAATTTATATTAATAAAAACTTTTTAATAAATAAAGATTAGTATGGCCATTTCCGGAAAAATTTTGTATGGGGGCTATAGGAAATCATTTACCGATTTCGTTGAATTTTTGTATGTTGAGTTACTCACCTGCAAAAATCAAATTGCCCAAACTTCATTACTTTATCTTTACAAATGGAGCTTCCAAAGCAATTTAAATATACATACGAGCTGACAAACGAACACCCCTGGCGTTTAAAAAAATTTTTTTTTAAGTAGTAATGACCCACTTAATACTACGGAACGTAAAAATAAGTGCTATCTCTAACGCCTGAATTAAGAGCCGTTTTTAGCAATTTCAACCCAATGTGCAGCGGCTGAAGTACAACATCTACTGTGAAGAGTCTACATAATACGGTTCAATAAATAAGGCTATTTACGTACAAATCATCTGTCTGTTGGTACACCCTTTAATTTTGTTATTTGTTATAGCGGCCATGGCAATTCTCTTTCTATTAATATACTATATGTATATAAAGAGTCTACCTATTACGATAAAAAAATTAAGTCACTATACGTGTCACTGTCGGAACACCCTTTAATTTTTAGCAATTGCCATAGCGGCTGTGGCAATACATATTCTGTACAAATTGGAAGAGTCTACCTATTACGGTTCAAACATAAGGGTTATACATGCAAACCACGTCACTGTCCGAAAACCCTTTAATTTTTACTGTTTTTTAGAGGTCATAGTAATACACCATCTGTGAAAATTTCAAGAGTATATCTATGATGGTTAAAAAATTAGACCATATTCATGACAATCACGTCACTATCGGCCCACCCTTTAATTTTTTACTATTTTTTATAGTGGTCATTGTAATACACCTCCTGTAAAAACTACAAAAGTCTACCTGTTATCGTTCAAAACTATCGGAACACCCTTTAATTTCTAGGTTTAATAATTTTTAATAAGAAATAGTACGACTATAATAATTTAGCAATATGGCTCCAAAATGTAAGAAGCCACAGAACCTAAACGAAAAATTATCATAAATTTAAGAAAAGGTAACCATTCCCTTCGCAAAATTTGAGAAATGGTTACAAGACTTTACTCAACCATAAAAAAATTGTCGACAAATACAATAAAACTAAAAATACTCATCAATGAATCAAGATGCGGACGACTTAAAGCACTTCTTCATGGTGATTAAAGATCACGACTTCGTGAAATAAAGACAATTTCAGAAATTTCGGCAACAGAATTGACAGAAAATCAGAACAAAAGCGTATGTCCAAATACAGTCCGAAATATGGTTCATGAAGCTGGTTATAATAGTCGTGTTGGCAGTGAAAAACATATGCAAGTGAAGTTATCAAGGCCATTTTTAGCAAATGGGCTTTTGGAATAGAGTAATTTTTACGGATGAGAGCAAATTTAACATCTATGACAAAGCTGAAAGGTGTAAAGTGTGAAGAAGACTAAGTAAAAAGTTAGAAGAAAAAAATTTGTGTTCAACATTTAAAAATGGGAGTGGTTAAACGGTAGTGTGGGGATGTCTGAACGCAGCTAGGGTTGGAAATTTACATGAATAGATGATGGAACAATGGACCGTAAAAAATATATGTATATAGTTTTAAAACCCACCTCTAGTCCAGCGCCCAAAATATGGTAATTGCTGTTGACTTTAGATTTACAGAGGGCAACAACCCGAAGCACACAACTCATAATGCAAAGTTATAGCTTTTATATAATACCCTAAAATGGATAGGAAATTCTCCTCAATCCCCGGATATTAACCATAGATAATCTCCGTGATACTTTAGACAGAAAGATTAGATCAAAGCCAATAAGAAACAGAGAAGAGTTAATGAATGTGTCACACGAATAATGGTCTAAAGTTCCGCATAAAGTAACCCAAAATTTGGTTAATACTATTCCAAGAAGACTAGAACCCATAATTAGGAACAATAGATCACATACCAAGTTGTAAAGTTTGCGTTCTAAGTGATTTTTTAAGAAAAAACTACCAGTGAGCTCACTCACTCACTCACTTTTTGAAGCATTATATGAAGTAATTTGTTTATTTTTCATTTAGTTAGTAAAATTTTGCAATTTTTTTTAGTTATGGTTTTAAAGTTAACATAAAAGCAAATTTAAATAACACAAAAATTATTGTTTATGAAATATAGCTGGTTTAAAACATGGTCTTGATTAATTCAACTTAAGATGCACACTCAGTTTTTACTGTACATGTAAATTACGTCACTATCGGAACACTCTTTAATTTTTAGGTTTATTTTTTATACTTGATTAAACGTTCTTCCATACGTTCTTTTGCCACTTTGAGAGTCAAATTACAAAGAGATGTTATTATTATCAGCAAACTTATTATTCTCATCTCACATCTCGTATATATGTACGTGCGTACTTGTGTTGTATGTACATATTTACTTTACCAAGCCAAAATATACACTTGATTTCATTCAATGTAAATGTAAATAATGTTACCGATTGTGTAATTCTACAATAAAAAATAATATCAGGCATGTTCCACAAAAGTAGTAAAGTGAAAAGAAAAAGAAAATTTGTCATTTTTAATGTTCTAAAATAGTGGTTTGGTTTTACATTTTTGATTTGAAGTGAACTTAAAAAAAATGTAAGCAGCTGATACACATGTATATACAGTTCTGTTTTTGGCGTTTAAAAGTGCGGTCTCGATTTTTTTTAAGCTCGCATTAACAAAAAACAAAATATACATTGTGTGAATAATTTCAAACAAATTCAAAAAACCTGTTTTAATACAACTACAAAGTTGTTTGTAAAATATAGTTTTTTCTTTTTCCTTTTCTTTATTTTTTACAACGGCATATTGTAGTGAACGGGTTTTAATATATTTGGAAAAGTTATCTAAACAAAAATATAGTTTCTTGTCGACATAATTGTCATGGCATAAAACACTTTGTACTTTAAGTATTTTTTTAATGAATATTAGCAACACTGTTTTCCTAAATTAATTTTTTATCTGGCAATGCTGCATTTTGCATGTAAGCTTTTGTCCTTTTCTTTGGCATACCAAGTATTTTTTTTGAAAAGTTAACGGGATAATCGTACGATTTGCACGCCGTTATTAATAAGTAAAAAAAAAAAATCAAGAGATTGAAGTGAACAAAAAGGAGGAAAAGAGCGTGATCGGAGTCAGTTGGGACAAGATTGCTATAAAAGTTAGAAGTCCAAAAAATTATAATAAACGTAAACTCTGTGGGTGAAAACAAAACTTGTGAAAAGATATACATATGTATTTAAAATACAGAGTTTTTTTTTTGTGAAAGACCATATTTCTGGAAAGACCATTTTAAATTTAAAGAAACCATAGAATTTATATAAAAAAGGGTCCCTGCAACGAAACGTGGTTCTAAACAAAAAACTAAACTAAATCCCTCCACTATACAAGTGCCACATTAAAACTAACTCCCCAAATTAAATACATCAAAGAGTGCGCGTCAAATTTTAGAGGGATACCACACCTGACTATGTTCCAAAGTAAAGGAGATGTCAGTATACAAGAAAGTTATCCTACCGAAAAAAAAAAATCCCTAAAAAAACACACAATCTTTTATTTTAATAACCTTGCATACGTTTTGGGAAGTGGAAGTGCCAATAATCGCTGGTTGCCCTGCGAAAGAAAACCCATTCCAGTTTCCACGTTACTTCATCCTGAGTTTATAAGCATCCAGCTTGGTTACCATGCTAGTCACCAAATTTTAAACTCCTAAACTCCATATTCTCTTGGCTAACTACAAAATGTTATTAAATAAGTATTATAAAACTAGGTGCCAATTTTTTTTATGTTAAGAAAACAAATTCTCTTTAAAATAATTCAAAATAAAAAAAAAATAAATAAAAATTTAAAGAATTAACCAGTAAATGTTAAATAAATTATTGTGAAGGTCTTCAAAGAAAAAAAAAAAAAAAAATAGAAACAGAGCAAGAGTAAAATTAAGGTATTATTTAGAAGAGTCAAAAAGTGTGAATGAATTCTATTTTTTAATAAGCACTAGGTCTTTTTTATATGTATTTATTTTTGAAAAGCCAAAAATATAAAGGAAAGTGTTCCCTAAGAAAAAAAAAGTAAATTAAGGTTTTTAGCTTATATTGTAAATTGAAATTTTCAGCCTAACCAAATGCCCATCCAGATCCGGAGGCCTTCGAGAGCTGCGACGCAACATGGTTGGTGAGTCCCTTTTTTTATTATATTGGGTTTTTTTTTAATTCACTTATTTAAATGATTTATTTACTTTTTTTTTCAAAACATTATTGCTTTTGATTTAGTTGGATTTTTTAATTATATGTACATATTTCACATATTACACTTAAACCTTTTTTGACTAACCTTAACATATTCTTTAGTTTGTTTAATTTTTTATTTAAGAGTTATTTTCTTTGTGGCTAAATAAAAGTAGGTTAGTTTCATTAATTCTAATTTTGTTAACAACCAAATCAAATCAATTGTAAATTTTTTTTTGTCCTTTTCTCTATTACCGGATTTTTTTGTTAATTTTCTGTAGTAATTTTTTGTTTTTTTCTGCCAAATATATTTAATTTTCAATTTATTGAAAATTACATTATATATATAAAAATGCGCATATATTTGTAATATCTATCCAGTCAGTTTAATTTTTGTCAGCTGTTAAATTAGTGTTCGAGTAAAACTAGAGAAAAGAGGAGTCAAAATAGATAAAAACTAAGAAAAATAATGTTAAATATAAATAATTTATAAAACAAATTATTAAATATATATAATTTATAAAATAAATATATATAAATAAATTTCTAAATTTGAAATTTATTGGTACAATATGTGTCCATATATGAATCTTGATGTTTTTTTTTTTTTTGTAAATAAAGTGTTTTAAACCAAAAATAAATGGAATAAAATAGTAGTTTACTTTTCTTGCTAGGGTTGGTGAATTAGGGTACTATTTTGGGGTCCTAATTAAATAATCGGTCGCTAGGACGTAGGTTGCGGTAGGGTTAAGAGACCCAGCTCGTCGATAACACCTGACGAAGCTATTCCTCCTGAATGCAACCAAGAAGATAGGTTTTCTTAGTTATTTCTCATATGATCGTGACGGACTTTTACAGTATTTATTCGATCAAGCAGGTCCTCTACAGAAAAATAAACAAACACCTTAAAATAGGGAGTCTATAACAAAAAAAAAAAAAAAAAAAAAATGACTGTTAAGAACGTGGAGCTTGCTTTAATGTGGACCGAACCCCCCCACCCGACTGTTAGCTAGTCTAAATCAATGGCTCCCATAGTCCTCATTGAACATTCTCTCACTACTAGAAATATCTAGTAACAAACAAAATTGTTAAAATTTATTCCTGTACATAACAGTATTTAAGAAAATGGCGCCCAACGTGGGGCCCGAAAGTATTTTAATACCAGATCAGCTTTCGGCTCCATAATAATTTTTATTAAATTTTAGATTTCATTTTTTCAGCGTTTTGGAAAAGTTATGCAAAAATATTAACAGTTTTTGAGAAATTTCTAACAACACTTATATGGAGATTTCGTTTACTTGAACATGTAATCGAGTAAATGACCTATGCGGCAACTGTTGGTTTTTTTCCCAGAACCTGTGTATTATTGTATACCTTTTTTAATGACGTCCGATTTAGGTATAGTTGATAGAAGGTGGTAGTATATAAAGGCCGTTCTCTTTTGGATGAATAAATTTCGGATTATAGATTTTTTTGCCACATTGCAAATGTCTGTCCAAAATTAGTTTTCCAAGGAATTTTTATTGTCAGAAAAGGTCTTGAAAGCTGCTACCCAGATTTAATTATACTTATTTCGGCATAACCCGGTTATTGTTACATTCCCTATCTTATTAGTTGTATTCATATAGCATACTTAGATTTACCAACCTAAAATTAGAAAAGCATTTATTGTATATATATTGATTATTTTAAATTATTGCTGAACACTTTACTTTCGTGTTTGCACCACTTGTATATCGGAGAATGACAATTGTCTCATAATTAATAAGTGTAACCATTATTTTAATCGATCTTATATCGAAAACTCTTTATCCAATAAGGCAGAGTGCCCTAACTGTAGGAAACCCTGTGATCTCTCTGATCTTAAAAGAATAAATTTTTCAAGCCAACAAGGCAGTGTAGTAAAACAAACACTAAGAGGTCGAGGCCGCGGAACAGCGACAATACCGTACAATACTCGTAGTCAAAACCGAAATATGTTTCAAGATAACCAACAGCGAATATTAGAAACAGACAATGAATTGCAAGAAGAAGAAGACGTTGCTCAAATTTCTCATTCTCTTAGGGAAAATTCTTCTACTCAAAATACCCCACAAAATACACGGAATAGACGGAATTCAAGAATGAATTTTGATTATAACCAATTAAACCAAATGATCGAAACTATTATGGCTAGACTTTTAACTAATGTCAATCTGGCTCCTAGTGCTCCTAATTCGCATTCACAAGCTAGTGAGATTGGTGGTGACAATAATAGTAATCGCGCTGAGCATAATAACTTGAATAGGCCAGCTCATCGACGAGCCCCACCAAGTAACATTTCCGGCGAAAGCCATAATAATAATCCTCGTATATTTTCTAATCTTTCGTATCCACCTTCGAACTCTACAGCCTCTGGTTTTAACCCTGATAAATTGACGGCAATAATTCAGAGCTGGAACATAAAGTTTGATGGCTCCACCTCAGGTCTTACAGTTGACAAATTTCTATATAGGATTCAGTCCTTAACTTTTGATAATTTTAACGGAGATTTTACTCCAATTGTGAAGAATTTGAACGTACTTTTAAATGGAAAAGCCAAAGATTGGTACTGGCGCTATCGTAAACAAGTAAATACCATTATCTGGGGAAATTTTTGTGAAGCTTTAAAATGTCTATATCGCGATTTTAAGTCTACTTTCGATATAAAAGAAGAATTACGTAATAGAAAGCAAAAACTAGGTGAGACCTTTGATACTTTCTTTGATGCTATTTCCTCTATCATGGACCGATTACCTTCCCCTATTCATGAAATGGAACTTATTGAAATTTTGACACGAAACCTCAGACCTGAAATTCGCCAGGATATATTGCATTCAATACCTAATCTTAAAAAATTAGTGCAGATGCGTGAGACCTTTCTCAATGAGGATCATGTACGAAAAAGTTTATCATATCGCACACAAAATTATCCAATGACACGACGACAAATTTCAGAGTTAGAAGTGGATGAAACTCAAGAGTTTGTAGGAATTTCAAATGAGGAAGTTAATGCCATTGCGGCCAATGAAAAAATTATTTCTTGTTGGAATTGTGGGGAACAAGATCATTTATGGTACGATTGTATGAAAGATCGCAAGGTATTTTGTTATGGTTGTGGTGCTAAGGAGACTTATAAACCGCAGTGTCCAAAATGTTCCATCAAAAGGATAAATTTTTCAAAAAACTCTCCACCTCATTTAAAAAAGTAGAAGTTGATACAAATAAAGCCAAGAACATCATTAATTGTCAGAGTAAAAACAAAACACTCGAATTTTTCCGTCTAGAAAGTACAAACAAACCTATTATTTTAAAAACCCGAAATTCAGAAGAAAGTGCAGTGGGCGAAGACCTTTCAAAGTTAATTTTCCCTATCCTACCTTATCACGTACGAGTGGAAAACTATATTGCTAAAAGAGATAAAATTTTTAATAAGGAAAACATTTCAGGCGTTAGCAGTGCTAAACCCAAAAGATCAACACGTAGAATGCGACAGTTTTACAAATTACGAAGGCGATGTAAAAAGTTTTTAGTCTCCGCTAGTATCAGTGATAGCTCAGATAATCGTTTTTATGCTAAAGTTTCATTTTTAAACTTTACTGAATATGGTCTTTTAGATACTGCAGCAAACATTTCTTGCATAGGAGGAGAATTAGCACAAATAAACTTTTCAATTTTTCCAACATTTAATAAATGTCAGTCACATGTTAAGATAGCTGATGGTCGTTCGCAAATCGTGAAAGGATGGTTGTCCGTTGAAATCCAATTTAAAGAACAAAAACGTTCGCTAAATCTTTTCGTAATACCCTCAATTACACAACGTCTTATCCTTGGCATTGATTTCTGGAACGCATTTAATTTAATTCCAAATTTGGTTGAATCAGTAGATATGGTAGATAAAAAGATATTAGGTTCATTTGTTTACGAAGGCAAATTATCCGAAGTCCAGTCCGCCAATTGTAATTCTGAATCACCACCTGAAACACTTGATTGCCCGTTAACTGTTAGTCAACGGCAACAATTAAATGCCATTATTGCATTGTTTCCCAATTTTGTACAACAAGGGTTAGGACGGACGGGTTTGATTAAACATTGTATCGACGTTGGGAAGGCAAAACCGATAAAACAACGATTTTATCCTGTTTCGCCCGAAGTAGAGGGGCTTATGTTTGAGGAAGTTGATCGAATGTTAGCTTTAGGGGTTATTGAGCCATCTCAATCCCCTTGGAGCTCACCAATGCGGCTGGTAATAAAACCAGGTAAAGTACGTCTTTGCTTGGATGCACGGAAACTTAATTCTGTCACCAAGAAAGATACGTACCCGCTTCCATCCATCGAGGGTATATTTTCCAGATTACCAAGAACCAATTTTATAACGAAATTAGACTGAAAAGATGCGTACTGGCAAATTGGTTTGGATAATTCCGCGAAACCATTAACAGCTTTTACGATTCCGGGACGCCCCCTATACCAATTTACCGTAATGCCATTCGAACTCTGTAATGCGCCCTCTACTATGTCACGTCTAATTGACGAAATAATTCCCCCAGATTTGCGAAATTCGGTCTTTGGATATTTAGACGACTTAATAATCGTCTCCGAGGATTTTTCTTCGCATGTATCCGTGCTAGTTCGTATTTCCACAGAATTCCGAAAAGCTAACCTTACATTAAATATTTCGAAGAGTATGTTTTGTGTTAGGGTATATTATTGGTAATGGCGGCATATCAACGGACCCCGAAAAAGTAAGCGCCATCGTTAATTGGCCGATTCCAACAACTATTAAACAAGTACGTGGCTTTTAAGGGATTGCAGGTTGGTATCAGAGGTTCGTCGATAATTTTTCTAGTATTGTGTTCCCTATTACGGAGGTAATTTCCAAAAAGAAAAAATTTTGTTTGACACCGGAGGCTAATGCAGCCTTTAAGAAGGTAAAAGAGCTTTTAACGACTACCCCAGTTTTAATAAATCCCGATTTTTCAAAAAAATTCTTCCTCCATTGCGATGCCAGTAATTATGGCATTGGAGCCGTGCTAGTGCAACTTGACGAACTAGGTATTGAGAGACCAATAGCTTTAATGAGCAAAAAACTGAATAGTGCTCAAAGAAACTATAGTTTTACGGAGAGAGAGTGTCTAGCTGCGGTAGAAGCCATAAAACGTTTGCGATGCTACCTAGAACTACAGGAATTCGAAGTTATTACCGATCACGCGAGTCTGGTGTGGCTTATGCGACAACCTGATTTAACGGGACGGCTGGCTCGTTGGGTATTCAAACTCCAAACATTTAAATTTACTGTTAGTCATCGAAAGGGAAAAGAAAACGTAGTTCCAGATGCTTTGTCACGTTGTTTTAATGAAGAAGTGAGCGAAATAACTGTAATTGAACCGGATATCGACCTTAATTCGTCACATTTTATGGACCCGGAATATCAACATTTGAAATAGAAAATTTCGGTTAATCCAAGCAAATACCCTGATTTGAAGGTAGTTGATAAGTTTGTTTATGTAAGAACTGAGCATTATACAGGAGAAATGGAACAAGAAAAATGTAGCTGGAAGTTATGGGTACCTGAAAAATTAAGCCAAAGTGTTATGAAAAGAGCTCACGATGACCCAATATCTGCACATGGTATGGGAAAAACAATTCACCTTATTCGAAGAAATTTCTATTGGCCTGGACTAGTCAAAGATGTTCGAGACTATGTTAGAAAATGTGAAATATGTAAAACAACGAAAGCGCCTAATACTATTCTTAAACCAGAAATGGGTAAGAAGCCAGTTTCTATTCGACCATTTCAAAGAATGTATATTGATCTGCTTGGACCATATCCCAGAAGTAAAGCATTTCCCATTGAAAAAATTTACCTCAAATATTATTATAAATCATTTACAAAAAGAAATATTTCATCTTTACGGGGTACTGGAAATCATCGTAAGTGATAACGGTTCTCAATTTCGCGCTCTTGATTTTTATGCGTTTCTGACCAGTTTCGGCATACAACATATTTATACAGCTGTCTACTCTCCCCAGAGTAATGCATCAGAGCGTGTAAACAAGTCAATAATTGCAGGAATACGAGCTTATTTAAAAATGATCATCGTTATTGGGACGAAAAATTATCAGAAGTTAGTTGTGCGTTAAGGAACTCATACCATCAAACAATCCAATGTTCTCCTTACCATGCTCTTTTCGGGTTCGACATGATCAGCCATGCAAGTTCCTATTCGCTGTTAAAGACACTGAAAGTACTCGACGAACCTTCATATCACTTGCCTCGTGACGACAGCCTCCAACTTAATCGCATTGGCTTACGCAAAAATATTCGAGATGCTTACGAAGTCAGTCGAAAGCAGTATAACCTTCATTCTCGACCTGTCAGTTTTCGAATAGGGCAAGAAGTTTATAGAAGAAATTTTGCTCAGAGTAATGCCGAAAAATTTTTCAATTCTAAACTGTCCCCAATGTTTGTTAAATGTCGTATTAAAGAAAAATTAGGATCACATTATTACCTTATAGAGGATCTGCATGGTCGAATTATTGGCACTTATCATTCAAAGGATATTCGCTCGTAGACCGAAATCATCACGATTGTCTAGTTTTGTAGTGAACGGGTTTTAATATATTTGGAAAAGTTATCTAAACAAAAATATAGTTTCTTGTCGACATAATTGTCATGGCATAAAACACTTGGTACTTTAAGTATTTTTTTTAATGATTATTAGCAACACTGTTTTCCTAAATTAATTTTTTATCTGGCAATGCTGCATTTTGCATGTATGCTTTTGTCCTTTTCTTTGGCATACCAAATATTTTTTTTGAAAAGTTAACGGGATAATCGTACGATTTGCACGCCGTTATTAATAAGTAAAAAAAAAGCAAGAGATTGAAGTGAACAAAAAGGAGGAAAAGAGCGTGATCGGAGTCAGTTGGGACAAGATTGTTATAAAAGTTAGCTGGAAGTTATGGGTACCTGAAAAATTAAGCCAAAGTGTTATGAAAAGAGCTCACGATGACCCAATATCTGCACATGGTATGGGAAAAACAATTCACCTTATTCGAAGAAATTTCTATTGGCCTGGACTAGTCAAAGATGTTCGAGACTATGTTAGAAAATGTGACATATGTAAAACAACGAAAGCGCCTAATACTATTCTTAAACCAGAAATGGGTAAGCAGCCAGTTTCTATTCGACCATTTCAAAGAATGTATATTGATCTGCTTGGACCATATCCCAGAAGTAAAGCATTTCCCATTGAAAAAATTTACCTCAAATATTATTATAAATCATTTACAAAAAGAAATATTTCATCTTTACGGGGTACTGGAAATCATCGTAAGTGATAACGGTTCTCAATTTCGCGCTCTTGATTTTAATGCGTTTCTGACCAGTTTCGGCATACAACATATTTATACAGCTGTCTACTCTCCCCAGAGTAATGCATCAGAGCGTGTAAACAAGTCAATAATTGCAGGAATACGAGCTTATTTAAAAATGATCATCGTTATTGGGACGAAAAATTATCAGAAGTTAGTTGTGCGTTAAGGAACTCATATCATCAAACAATCCAATGTTCTCCTTACCATGCTCTTTTCGGGTTCGACATGATCAGCCATGCAAGTTCCTATTCGCTGTTAAAGACACTGAAAGTACTCGACGAACCTTCATATCACTTGCCTCGTGACGACAGCCTCCAACTTAATCGCATTGGCTTACGCAAAAATATTCGAGATGCTTACGAAGTCAGTCGAAAGCAGTATAACCTTCATTCTCGACCTGTCAGTTTTCGAATAGGGCAAGAAGTTTATAGAAGAAATTTTGCTCAGAGTAATGCCGAAAAATTTTTCAATTCTAAACTGTCCCCAATGTTTGTTAAATGTCGTATTAAAGAAAAATTAGGATCACATTATTACCTTATAGAGGATCTGCATGGTCGAATTATTGGCACTTATCATTCAAAGGATATTCGCTCGTAGACCGAAATCATCACGATTGTCTAGTTTTGTAGTGAACGGGTTTTAATATATTTGGAAAAGTTATCTAAACAAAAATATAGTTTCTTGTCGACATAATTGTCATGGCATAAAACACTTGGTACTTTAAGTATTTTTTTTAATGATTATTAGCAACACTGTTTTCCTAAATTAATTTTTTATCTGGCAATGCTGCATTTTGCATGTATGCTTTTGTCCTTTTCTTTGGCATACCAAATATTTTTTTTGAAAAGTTAACGGGATAATCGTACGATTTGCACGCCGTTATTAATAAGTAAAAAAAAAGCAAGAGATTGAAGTGAACAAAAAGGAGGAAAAGAGCGTGATCGGAGTCAGTTGGGACAAGATTGTTATAAAAGTTAGAAATCCAAAAAAATATAATAAACGTAAACTCTGTGGGTGAAAAACAAAACTTGTGAAAAGATATACATATGTATTTAAAATACAGAGTTTTTTTTGTGAAAGACCATATTTCTGGAAAGACCATTTTAAATTTAAAGAAACCATAGAATTTATATAAAAAAAGGGTCCCTGCAACGAAACGTGGTTCTAAACAAAAAACTAAACTAAATCCCTCCACTATACAAGTGCCACATTAAAACTAACTCCCCAAATTAAATACATCAAAGAGTGCGCGTCAAATTTTAGAGGGATACCACACCTGACTAAGTTCCAAAGTAAAGGAGATGTCAGTATACAAGAAAGTTATCCTACCGAAAAAAATCCCTAAAAAAACACACAATCTTTTATTTTAATAACCTTGCATACGTTTTCGGAAGTGGAAGTGCCAATAATCGCTGGTTGCTAGGCGAAAGAAAACCCATTCCAGTTTCCACGTGACTTCATCCTGAGTTTATAAGCATCCAGCTTGGTTACCATGCTAGTCACCAAATTTTAAACTCCTAAACTCCATATTCTCTTGGCTAACTACAAAATGTTATTAAATAAGTATTATAAAACTAGGTGCCAATTTTTTTATGTTAAGAAAACAAATTCTCTTTAAAATAATTCAAAATAAAAAAAAAAATAAATAAAAATTTAAAGAATTAACCAGTAAATGTTAAATAAATTATTGTGAAGCTCTTCAAAGCAAAAAAAAAAAATAGAAGCAGAGCAAGAGTAAAATTAAGGTATTATTTAGAAGAGTCAAAAAGTGTGGTTTAGTGTGGGCTAAAAAAATATATGTATTTAATTTTGAAAAGTCAAAAATATAAAGGAAAGTGTTCCCTAAGAAAAAAAAAGTAAATTAAGGTTTTTAGCTTATATTGTAAATTAAAATTTTCAGCCTAACCAAATGCCCATCCAGATCCGGAGGCCTCCGTGAGCTGCAACGCAACAGGGTTGGTGAGTCCCTTTTTTTATTATATTGGGTTTTTTTTTTAATTCACTTATTTAAATGATTTATTTACTTTTTTTTTCAAAACATTATTGCTTTTGATTTAGTTGGATTTTTTAATTATATGTATATATTTCACATATTACACTTAAACCTTTTTTGACTAACCTTAACATATTCTTTAGTTTGTTTAATTTTTTTATTTTTTTATTTAAGAGTTATTTTCTTTGTGGCTAAATAAAAGAAGGTTAGTTTCATTAATTCTAATTTTGTTAACAACCAAATCAAATCAATTGTAAAATTTTTTTTGTCCTTTTCTCTATTACCGGATTTTTTTGTTAATTTTCTGTAGTAATTTTTTGTTTTTTTCTAAAATTAAAGTCTGCCAAATATATTTAATTTTCAATTTATTGAAAATAACATTATATATGTATATAAAAATGCGCATATATTTGTAATATTTATCCAGTCAGTTTAATTTTTATCAGCTGTTAAATTAGTGTTCGAGTAAAACTAGAGAAAAGAGGAGTCAAAATAGATAAAAACTAAGAAAAATAATGTTAAATATAAATAATTTATAAAACAAATTATTAAATATATATAATTTATAAAATAAATATATATAAATAAATTTCTAAATTTGAAATTTATTGGTACAATATGTGTCCATATATGAATCTTGATGTTTTTTTTTTTGTAAATAAAGTGTTTTAAACCAAAAATAAATGGAATAAAATAGTAGTTTACTTTTCTTGCTAGGGTTGGTGAATTAGGGTACTATTTTGGGGTCCTAATTAAATAATCGGTCACTAGGACGTAGGTTGCGGTAGGGTTAAGAGACCCAGCTCGTCGATAACACCTGACGAAGCTATTCCTCCTGAATGCAACCAAGAAGATAGGTTTTCTTAGTTATTTCTCATATGATCGTGACGGACTTTTACAGTATTTATTCGATCAAGCAGGTCCTCTACAGAAAAATAAACAAACACCTAAAAATAGGGAGTCTATAAAAAAAAATGACTGTTAAGAACGTGGAGCTTGCTTTAATGTGGACCGAACCCCCCCACCCGACTGTTAGCTAGTCTAAATCAATGGCTCCCATAGTCCTCATTGAACATTCTCTCACTACTAGAAATATCTAGTAACAAACAAAATTGTTAAAATTTATTCATGTACATAACAATATTTAATTGTTACTTTAAAAATAAAACAAAAACAATAAAGGCTAATAAGCCTCTTTAATTTAAGTAACAAAAATGTGAACAATATTGAATTAATAAAAACAAAAAAACTGAAAATAATTTGTGTATTAATGCTACACCAGTCGTTTAAACCACCACCAATTTTTTTAAGGGAGAAAAATTCGAATGAATTAATTAATAAGTTAATTTCAGTTATCGGGGAAAACTCATTCTATGTAATTCCTATCAAGCGTGGTAACATTGATGAAACTAAAATTCAATTTATAGATGAAAGCAGTTATCGTAAAGCTGTAAAGGAGTTTGAAAGATGCAAAAAGAACTTTTATACCTATTAGGTGAAGAGTAGCAAAGGCCTACAGCTAGTAATTAAAGGTGTAGATTCATACTATGATCCAGCTGAAATAAAAGCTGGCCTTCAAAAAGCGGGGTTTTTAATTTAAAAGTGTAGATAATCTCAGAAATCGAGAAAGTGTCGTTGAACTGGAACCTGGAGATATGAGATTAAAGAAAAATGAAACGCACCCTATTTATAATCTAAAATACCTGTTACACCGCAGGATAAGTGTAGAGGAACCACATAAGCGATCAGGAACCGTCCAGTGTTTAAATTGGCAAGAATACAGCCATACAAGGGCTTACTGCAAGATGCCTCCGGTTTGCGTTGTGTGTGGAGAGCTACATTATTCTGCCCAATGCGAAGGATGACTGGAAGGTTAAAAAATGTAGCAATTGCGGTGGAAATCACACTGCTAACTACAGAGGCTGCCCAGTTTTTTCTATGGTAAGGAAGTCAACTCAGAAATTAAATACTCCTGCTAGGCAGCCACAATATCAAGCTAATGCTCATTATCCTCAGTTAGCCCAACCAACAACCCAACATGTCTCATACGCGGATATGTTAAAATCCAATCATATTTCAGCACACAAAGTGACACCGAAAACCAATTCTACAAATTTGCACCCAGAGCCTAAAGAACAAACACCATCTGGTAAATACAATCATCGTCTCGAAGCAAGCATCGAGACATTAGTGCATTCTTTAAACAGTTTTATGAGCTGTATGAGCAGCATGATGCAAGAAATGGTTCGCATGCAATCTATGATGTTGCAGGCGGTACTTAGCAAACTATGAACTATTTAAAAATATGTTTCTGGAACGCAAACGGTTTACGCCAACACAAAAATGAACTCGAGTATTTCTTGAAGAACCAACAAATTGATGTCATGATGGTTTCAAAGACTCATTTAACAACAAATAGCTTTTTTAAAATCAATGGCTATATATTATATGACACAAAAGACCCCCGTGGCAGAGCCTAATAAAGGCTCGAATTAAACATCATTTACTGTGTGATTTTTGTGAGGACTTAGGACTACCTTCAAGCAACAAACATCTGCATTGAAGAATATCATCAAAACTTCGTTATTTCTTCGATTTAATCACCAGTCAGTCAATATAGCGACTTCTACAAATCACTAGGTCCCTGTTTTACGGCATCAGGCGACTACAACGCTCAACATACATTTTGGGGATCACGATTAATAACTCCAAAAGGTGGTGTTTTGTTTGACACAATTTCAAAAATGCACATGCATTGGTTGAAATATAAAAAATCTCAGTACTCATTGTCTAATTTTGATCAAAACCTTAAATCAGCTGCCCAACATGCGACAGTAACCCAACAACCAGGTAGATACAATCAAATTTATTTTGTAGATGTCGAGGTGCTCTTGTCTGAAGAAAGTAAAATTCGAAGAGAGTGGCAATCACACAGATCTCCTCAACTCAAATCTAGACAAATTACTTGGAAGAACTTGACGCAACTGCACAATCAGATTATTATATATAATGGCGTGCATGTAGGAACCTTAAAAGAGTGGTCGTACGTAAGCCTCCCTTGCGAACTTCTTGTGGAGACTGGGCAAGGAATGATACCAAAAAAGGAAATTTATTTGTTGGACATTTTAAGAAGGTTTTCACCACAAATGTATGTACTATACAGCTGAGTTCCCACCAGTAGAGACTAGTGCCGTAGTACCTCTAAATTTTGAATTTAGCGATGTTGAACGGGCAATAACGGATCTAAACACCAAAAAAGCCCCTGGCGTTGATAAATTAAGTAACAAGATGTTATTTGAGTTGCCCCGTATAGGTCGCAGAATTATCTTTTTGTTTTTAATGCCATCGAACGTCTTGAGTACTTTCCCTCAGAATGGAAGGTGTCTTTGATTAGTATGATACCTAAACCAGGAAAAGACTACACAAAAGCAGAACCTTACAGACCTATAAGCCTTTTATCAAACATGTCAAAGAAAACAACATAGTACGATCCAACAAACACACAGATTAGTAAATGTAATTAAAAAGACCTTTGAAGAAAAAAATACTGTTCTGCGCTTTTTATTGATCGACTCAAGCATTCAATAAGGTTTGGCACGAAGGCCTAATATTTAAGTTAAAGCTGAACTTGCCCGAAAACTTTTATAAGCGCTTAATAGATTATTTAACGAATCGCAAGTTTTTACTAAAAGAAGGTGAGTTTTTAAGCTCGCAAGTTTTTACTAAAAGAAAGTGATTTTTTAAGCTCGTCACAGCTCATTAAAGCAGGAGTTCCTAAAGGTAGTACTTTGGGACTAATTTTATATTTACTGTACACATCAGATATGCCAATTAGCACCCAAGTCCACACATCAACATTTGCAGATGACACTGCTTTTTTGAGTATTCATGAAAGTGCCCAAGTAGCATCACAACTTTTACAAGACCACATACTCAATTTGGAAAAATGGCTAGAAAAATGAAGAATAAAAGTGAATGAACAAAAATGTACTCACACAACTTTCACACTGCGTAGAGTCTCGTGCCTATTTACATAAACTAGAGTTTGCCCTGTGGTCGAAATTCGACCAAATTTATTTTTGTAAACTTTTTATATATTTTTGAAAAGTACATATAAAGATGGAAATAAGATTTTGTTTTTTTTTTCATAATTTATTTATTATATCTTCAATATTTTTGAACTAACAATAATTACTCGTATCTTAAGTCTAAAATATAATATTCTTTTAAGTCCAGCCAGTGCTAGACAAAAATAATGTTTGTTTCACGGATTTTGCAATCATTTGCGGGTCATCCCTCTAATGTACGGCCAAGAAAAGCAGTATCTCTTCTTTTTAGTCGAATATAACCAGGTTCATTCAGCATGTTACGCGCCAAAGGGTTTGGATGAGATTTTAGCCTCTTTAGATATGTGACTGCATGTTTCGCTATTTCTGCTTTAACTGATGGCATGTTTAGGTCTTTGTGGATGTTCAAATTTTTTATATACCAGGGAGCAGATGTAATAATACGTTAAATCTTATTTTGGCGCCTTTGAATTTTTTCTACATTGCTAGCTGAGGCAGTGCCCCATAACTGAATCCCATAACACCAAATTGGTTTGAGGATCGACTTGTACAGTAGAAGTTTACAATCTAAGCTCAGGGTGGAGTTTCTGCCAATAAGCCAATTTAGTTGTACTGCTTTTAGTTTCATTTGTGTTAACTTGAAGTCAATGTGGCTTTTCCAAGTAAGGCGACGGTTAAGATGTATACCCAGGTATTTAACGTCTGAAAGCTGTGGTATCATTTGGTTATTTATGCGAATAGGAGGGCATGAGTCCCTACGCAGAGTGAAAGTTATGTGAGTACATTTTTGTTCATTCACTTTTATTTTCCATTTTTCTAGCCATTTTTCCAAATTGAGTATGTGGTCTTGTAAAAGTTGTGATGCTTCTTGGGCACTTTCATGAATACTTAAAAAGGCTGTGTCATCTGCAAAAGTTGATGTGTGGACTAGGGTGCTAATTGGCATATCTGATGTGTACAGTAAATATAAAATTGGTCCCAAAATACTACCTTGGGGAACTCCGGCTTCAATGAGCTGTGGCGAGCTTAAAAAGTCACCTTCTTTTAGTAAAAACTTGCGATTAATTAAATAATCTTTTAACAGTTTATACAAGTTTTCGTGCAAGTTCAGCTTTAGCTTAAATATTAGGCCTTCGTGCCAAACCTTATCGAATGCTTGAGAAACGTCGATAAAGAGCGCAGAACAGTATTTTTTTTCTTCAAAGGTCGTTTTAATTACATTTACTAATTTGTGTGTTTGTTGGATCGTACTATGTTGTTTTCTGAAGCCGAATTGATGGTTCGGAATGCATCCTTTTGTGCTAAGAATTGGAATCAGCTTAGTTATTAATATTCTCTCAAATAACTTTGACACGTTTGATAAAAGGCTTATAGGTCTGTATGATTCTTCTTTTGTGTGGTCTTTTCCTGGTTTAGGAATCATAGTTATCAAAGAGACCTTCCACTCTGTGGGAAAGTACTCAAGACGTAAGATGGCATTACAAACAAACAGGATAATTATGCGACCTATACGGGGCAACTCAACTAACATCTTGTTACTTGTTTTATCAACGCCAGGGGCTTTTTTGGTGTTTAAATCTGCTATTGCCCTTTCAATATCGCTAAATTCAAATCTTAGGGGTACTACGGCACTAGTCTCTACTGATGGCAACTCAGCTATATCAGTACATACATTTGGGGTGAAAACCTTCTTCAAATGTCCAACAAACAAATTGCCTTTTTCGGTATCATTCCTTGCCCAGTCTCCACAAGAAGTTCGCAAGGGAGGCTTACGTACGACCGGTTTTTTAAGGTTCCTACATGCACGCCATAATGAATAATCTGTGCAGTTGCGTCGAGGTCTTGCAAGTAATTTTTCAGAGATGCTACTCCTCGAGATTCTAGCAGCTGTCTTAGCCGTTTCGTGCAATCTTTAAGTCTAGATTTGAGTTGAGGAGATCTGTGTGTTTGCCACTCTCTTCTAATTTTTCTTTTTTCAGCCAAGAGCCGCTCGACATCTACAAAATAAATTTGATTGTATCTAGCTGGTTGTCTGGTTTCTGTCGCATGTTGGGCAGCTGATTTAAGGTTTTGATCAAAATAAATTAGACTCTGGTCCACATCTTCTGGTGTTCTTAGCGGTATGTTTTCCGAACAATGAGTACTGATATACTTTCTATATTTCAACCAATTAATGCTTGTGCAAGTTGTTGGCGACACGATATTTTGCTGATTCCATTTATAGACAATAGTGGGTGAATGATCTGAGGATAATTCGAGTGACGCTTCAACCTTAATCATTTCTCTCGAAATACTTGTAGTCACGCCAAAATCAATAACATCAGGTGTTTTTTGTCGATCAGTAGACCAATAGGTGGGTTGTCCACTTGATATCACATTCAGACGCATTTTTGAAATAGTGTCAAATAAAACACGACCTTTTGGAGTTATTAGGCGTGATCCCCAAAACGTATGTTTAGCGTTGTAGTCGCCTGATGCTATGAAACAGGGACCTAGTGATTTGTAAAAGTCGATATATTGACTCTCTGATATTTGAAATCTAGGAGGTGAATAAATCGAAGAAATAACAAAGTTTTGATGATATTCTTCAATACAGATGTTTGTTGCTTGAAGGTAGTCCTCCAGAAAATCACACAGTAAATGATGTTTAATTGGAGCCCTTATTAGTATTGCTGAACCACCACATGCTCTGCCACGGGGGTCTTTAGTGTCATATAATATATAGCTATTGATTTTAAAAAAGCTATTTGTTGTTAAATGAGTCTCTGAAACCATCATGACATCAATTTGTTGGTTCTTCAAGAAGTACTCGAGTTCATTTTTGTGTTGGCGTAAGCCGTTTGCGTTCCAGAAACATATTTTTAAACAGTTCATGGTTTGTTAAGTACCGCCTGCAACATCATAGATTGCATGCGAACCAATTCTTGCATCATGCTGCTCATAGAGCTCATAAAACTGTTTAACGAATGCACTAATGTCTCGATACTTGCTTCGAGACGATTGTAGTTACCCGATGGTGTTTGTTCTTTAGCTTCTGGATGCATATTTGGGGTAGCATTGGTTGTAGGTGTCGCTTTGTGTGCTAAAACATGATTAGATTTTAACATATCCGCGTATGAAACATGTTTGGTTGTGGGTTGAGGTAACTGAGGGTAATGAGCATTTGCTTGGTATTGTGGCTGCCTAGTAGGAGTATTTAATTTCTGAGTTGACTTCCTTACCACAGAAAAAACTGGACAGCCTCTATAGTTAGCAGTGTGATTTCCACCGCAATTGCTACATTTTTTAACCTTCGAGTCATCCTTTTGTTTGTCGCATTGGGCGGAACTATGAAGCTCTCCACACACAACGCAGACCGGAGGCAACTTGCAGTAAGCCCTTGTATGGCCGTATTCTTGGCAGTTTAAACACTGAACGGGTCCTGACCGTTTATGTGGTTCCTCTACACTTATCCTGCGGTGTAACAGATATTTTAGATTATAAATCGGATGCGTTTCGTTCTTCTTCAATCTAATATCCCCAGGTTCCAGTTCAACGCGAAATAGAGGTTGAGGGACACGCTCTCGATTTCTGAGATTGTCAACGCTTTTAACCTTAAATCCTGCTTTTTGGAGTCCAGCTTTTATTTCCACTAGATTAACATATGAGTCTACACCTTTGATGTGCTACACCTTTGATGTGCTTGGGTGCCGTTTTTGTTTCGCTTGTATCGCTATCTAAAATAGCAAAACGATTATGGGAATTTATTCCGTTAGAGTCCTTGTCTTTTTGTACTTTAGCCATTGGTGCAATCTGCGAAGGTTTAGGGCTTCGACATCTTTTCAATACAGTTATGTATCTGTCCATTCCCACTTGCGTCTTAGGTTTTTCTGCACAATCCATATTAGTTTTGGTAACACTGTGTTCAGAAAGCGACTTGTTTGTAGTTTTTTTATTGTTATCGCTTAGAAAAAGCGACGAACAAGATTGGGCACGTATAACTGGCGTAGCATTTACACAAATTAGTTTCAGTTTTTTTGTTTTTATTTAATACAATATTGTCCACATTTTTATTGCTTAAATTAAAGAGGCTCATTAGCCCTTATTGTTTTTGTTTTATTTTTATAGTAGCAATTCAATATGCCGTTGTAAAAAATAAAGAGAAAGAAAGAAAAAAATTTACAGACAACTTTGTTGTTGTATTAAAACAGGTTTGTTTTTTTTTGTTTTTGTTTTAAATTGTTCACACAATGTATGTTTTGTCTTTTGTTAATGCGAGCTTAAAAAAATCGCGTCCGCACTTATCAACGCCAAAAACAGAATTGAACTGGAAATCAGAATAGAATGAACAAATAAAATAAGTTTTTCCTTCTGAGTGTTTACGGAGTAGCCAAGCCAAATTTTTTAGCAAATTAAGAGAGAAAGAGGCTTTATGATTGGCTAATATTCTTAACTGTTTTTAACTATCTTAGGCAAAAAAATGTAAAAGAAAAAATACATTCTGTACTGCTCCTGTTGACAATCTATCAAACAAAAAAATATCAAGCGAATACGTTGAGTTTAAGTCAGTTAAAATGGTTCTTAACGATACCGCAGCTTTCAGACGTCTTGACCGTCGCCTTACTTGGAAAAGCCACATAGATTTCAAGTTAACACAAATGAAACTAAAAGCAGTACAACTAAATTGGTTTATCGGCAGAAACTCCACCCTGAGCTTAGATTGTAAACTTTTACTGTCAAGTCGATCCTCAAACTAATTTGGTGTTATGTTTTTCAATTATGGGGCACTGCCTCAGCTAGCAATGTAGAAAAAATTCAAAGGCGCCAAAATAAGATACTACGTATGATGTCATGTGCTCCCTGGTATGTAAAAAATTCGAATATCCACAAAGACTAAACATGCCATCAGTCAAAGCAGAAATAGCGAAACATGCGCTCACATATCTAAAGAGGCTTGAATCTCATCCAAACCCTTTGGCACGTAACATGCTGAATGAACCTGGTTAGATTCGACTAAAAAGAAGAGATACTGCTTTTCTTGGCCGTACATTAGAGGGATGACCCGCAAATGATTGCATAATCCGTGAAACAAATATTATTTTTGTCTAGAACTGGCTGGACTTAAAAAGTATATTTTTATTTTAGACTTAAGATATGAGTAATTATTGTAAGTTCAAAAATATTAAAGATACAATAAATAAATTACTAATTAGCGGTATTCAGTGCTTGATGCAAATGATCTTGCGAAAGTGCAAATGCGTTGTATATTACTTTTTTTCAAATTATCAAAAAAAATAGTATTTTGTTGTTGGATTTCACGAAAAAGCTATGATATAATACTTTTGTACTTTTGCAAGACCATTTGCAGCAAAGACTGAAGTCCACTATTGTGTTTTTCGTATAAACGCAATAGGGATTCTTAAGTTGGTACGCATTTACACAATTTTAATGAAACACGTGCTGATGTTTTGAAGTCGGTGTTGCAGCTTTGCTAGTAGAAGTAACATTTTCACCCAATAGATCACTGAGATCTACTGCAATTTTGCTTTCAATGTGGGCATTATTGAAATCCGGTCTTTTTCCACGCCTTCAATTAATGTGAGAGACGTACGCAATTGACCAACAGCTTCCTCCATTTTTGTAAGCAACAACTTGTTGAATGGTTCTCAATCAGTCGCTTTAGCCTCCGAACTATTATGTGTGATTTTTCCCCACTAATGCCTTCCAATTCATTCAAACCTATTAAAAAATTGGCAATCACTATAAAAAATTTAGAACTATCCCCTGTTGGAGGCTCATTACTGTTCCATTCGATGCCAAGATCCTTCCATAAATTTTATATGGTCATCTTTAATAAATAATTTTGCCACGTTTGGAGTGTTTTTAACAAAGCACATCAAGCTTTGCGTGGTGTTGTTAGGTTTTTTCCCCGTACAAATATGTAAATTTTTCATTTTAAAATATAGATATCTTAATTTAATTATTTAATTGTATTTATGAATTGAAGAATTTCAGAATGAAATTTAAAAGTTTTTTAGTAGTAGCTTAAAAAACTTTTAAATTTCATTCTGAAATGGAAGGCCTTCAATTCATAAATACAATTAAATAATTAAATTAAGATATCTTTTTTGTAAAAATAGTTTCTACAACATTACAATTCGCTACGAATTACTTTCGAATACAAAACAGAAATAAAATGTAATTCTCGTAGCTAAAGCTATCGCTAAAATTCTAAAAATTCACAAACAAATTATGAGTGTTGTTATAAGAATACTCGTAATTTGTTTGTGTATTTTTAGAATTTTAGCGATAGCTTTAGCTACGCGAATTACAGAATATGGCACCAGGACCTACCTGTGTGTGTTTTATTGTTGTACAAAAGGAATTATATCGATTCATACCAAAGCTAAAATGCTTTAATTATCTGAAGGCTTTTATTATCTAAATTTAATTAATACATTTATTAATTAAATAGCATAATTAAATTTTAACATTTTTAGTAACTCATCCTTATTCTAGGGATTAGCAGCAAATTATTTTTAATGTAGAAATATACACAGATTTCGGTTTACAGCGGATATTGGACGATGAAAAACGTTTTCCTTAATTGCAAAAAAATTATAGTTTTTGGAGCTGTTCAAAGTCCACAATTTTTTAGAAAGCAAAAAAAAGGGTCATCTTGAAAAAATAAATGCACTTCAGAATTAAAGTGCCAGAAACATTGCCGTTTGATTACTACTTTTTTAGTATTTTTTTAAGGTATGTTTGTTTTTTATTAAAAGAAGTAGTAAAATGTTTAGCAGATTCCCTACTTTTTCGGCAGTAGCCGCTTTTTAGACACCCTATATTTAAGTAATTTTTACAAATAAAATAGAGCATATCTAAAAATGGTCAAAAACGGTCCCGTCCATATTTGCTACATAATACTTTAAAAAATTTAACAAAGTTTGGCCGCCGCAAGTTGCCGCTGTAGGTGAAATAAGAAGAAAACTGTTACAACATCATAGCGAAAACGAGAATTTTTTTTCTCATTTTTAAAACATGTAACAAAGATGTGTGCACAATGTGAAAAGAAATAAAAAAGGGTTTCCAAATTTTTTCACTGTAACATTTTTAGTGTATAAATAAAGTTACTTGTTGCAACTTTTTATTGCTTCTCGTTAAATAATAAACAATATTTTGCTCTGCCAATCAGGTAGGCATAACTATTGCAATTTTTTATTCATTTCAATTCAAAAACACCTGTTATAAAAGTAGGCAGGTAGTTTTAAAACTTTTTTATACTGAATAAAATATAAACTACGGGTATATATTCCAGTTAATTTTTTTGTTGCTAGGTAGTTTAAACCCTTTTTTTTTAAATTTTTGGTTATAAATTAAACCACAATTGTATAATACAGCCAGTTAAGTTTTTACTTTCTAAACCTAGTGATCAGTAACAGAACTTTTACAATTTTATTTTAAAGTGCGATAATGTCATTTACCAATTTAGAATTGTTTGAGTTATTCAGAAACTCATATAATGAAAATGCATTTAAATTGGCTATTGTGGAAAAACTACACGATTTTTTATTTTATCCAGCTCTTAGTTAAGGGGTGATGCCAAATTATGGTTGAGAGGATCTGACGTCGAAAAGGCGCTGCTGTTGTTTTTATCGTTATTAAGATTTACATATGTATAAAATTTTTGTTTTTTGACTCCATCTATATATATAAAAATAAGTCCGTATATGTACGTCGCCGAACTAATCATAAACGCGTCGTGCGATTCCAACCAAACTTATACAATACGTAGGCAGTGGCCCATGTATGGTTTATATGAAGTTTGGTTGAAATCCGTTAACGCATGTGTGTGCGGTGCGTATGTGAAGTGAGTGTGTTTTTGCCGCAAGTCATTTTTTGTACCGCATACAGCATTCATTAGTATTGAATACATTTTCGTCGTTTGTCGCAATCATATCATTGGATTTACCCGGATTTCCACCTCATCGTTTACAATTGAAAGTGGCTGCTCCCATTATTATATTTCGAAATATAAATCAACCACGATTATGCAATGGGACAAGATTAGCGGTTAAAAAGGTCATGAACAATTTGATCGAAGCAACAATTTAAAAGGGGAAGTTTAAAGGTGAAGATGTATTGATTCCCCGAATTCCAATGATTCCATCAGATTTACCTTTTGAATTCAAAAAATACAGTTTCCAATACGTCTTGCATTTGCTATTACAATAAATAAAGCGCAAGGGCAATCGTTGGAACTGTGTGGAATTGATTTAGAATATCCTTGCTTTTCACACGGCCAGTTATATGTTTCGTGCTCACGTGTGGGCAAGCCTTCAGTTCTCTTTATCTACACAACAACTCATGGCAAAACCAAAAATGTTGTCTACGAAAGAGCTCTAAGATAGTTTAAGGGATACATAGTCTAAGATTGAAAGAAACTAGAATTAAAAGTTGAATAATAGGGAACAAAACCAACTTTATTAAAAACAAGTGTGTTTCTTTTCTTATTTTGTTTTGCCGTGCGAAGCAGGCAACGGGCCCGCTAGTATTGTATATCTTTGATTCGTTTCATGAAGTTTTTTTCCTTACATTGTGTATTTTTTTTAATTCTTTTACGATATTGCTCGTCTTGATTTTTAACATAAATTTCAATCAAATAAAATCAATTATAACCCATTAACAACTAAATAAACGAAGCCTGATTGTATTTTTTTGCAAATCTAATAACACCCGCATTTCGCTTGTGTTTTATATTTTTTCCGAAGTTATTCGTGTTGCTACTGGGTCTCTCACTTATCGAGCAAGCTGTTTAGAAGCCTTCCTCATTTAGACAAAAACATTGGTCCAATTGAACCAGATAATTGGAATTGCTGTGGAATCCCTAAAATTTAATAAAAATAAGGTGAAGTTTCTTTTATTTATTTGTGAGCATTGTTGTTTTTTTTTTTGCAATTTTTGTTATTGCACAAAATAATACAAGAACAAAGTGTTTAACAGTGCAAAGATTTTCAATATTAACTTTGTGAATGTTAAATAAATTGATCTTTCAATACTGGCAACAATTATGCTACACTGTATTATCAGTGAACTGCATCTTTGTATACTTAGCAAAAATACAAGCTGACAGCTGAATTAAGTAGTCAGCTGTTTTTTGTTTTTATTGCACAACTCTGTGTGGTCTAGCTTTGACATTTGTTTATTTATATTTCATTTATTAAATAAATAATATAATTAAAATAATAGACTACTAATACAACTTATTCTAGTCTTTGATTGAAATATTTCTAAAGTGAGAAATCCTGGGTGTACGTGTGCTGAAGACCGAATTTCCAAAGTGGAGCGTAACTTGCTTGGGACTTGGAATTTTGGTTTCATATGTTTGCAAGTAACTATACCTACCTATGTTTCTCTTTATGTATGATCGCCTAAGATTTTGTTTTAACTACAGTTCATATAACTGAGTAATAAAAGTACTTAGTGGTGGTTTTAATTTTTCAAAACCAAGATATTGTTTATACCCAACAACCAAAATATTTACATAAGTGTTTCTTGGTAAATTCATTTCATTCAAAATGTTTACTAAAAGTTATTACAGGCTATTGGAAAATAAAGTAAAGTAATCAGAGGCCGGATAATTTCCCATTGTTTTCTTTTGCTTGGTTATTTATAAATACATCCATATATATGAGTGTACGTTTATGAAATTTTTTAAAGTACGAGGCCAAAGGTTATTTCTTGTTTTTTTGTTCTTTTAAACAGTACTTACTTAAAGTAAATAGTTTTCTATTTGAATCGACATCTACTGTTAAACTACTGCCATCTAAATTGTTTGAAAAATTGTTTATAGTATAAAGTAGAGCTTTGTGTAATTACCAACAGGTACTTTTATAAAACATACATATTTATTGTATTTTTGATAGCATGAATATTTAAGTGTATTTGGTGGTTTTTTTACACACTAGGGTTGTAGAATTTTTACTTTTTGATATCGATATATAATTGTGAATATTGATCCTAGCAGCAAATTGCTTTATATTATTAAAGAGCTGCATGAATGTTTTGATTTTCTGTCTATGGAGAATGAAGCGAAAACGGAACTCTAATTAAGAATACATCTATCGAACGAAACGAACATTTACTCTATTCGCTGAGAGGCCAGCAATAGAAACGAAACATACACTCTCAATATTCGAATGGAATTTGTGGTTGAGAGCACGATCTACTCTCATCATTCCAATTTTGTATGGAATTATTAGAATGGTAGAGAATGTTTAGAATGTTTTGTTTTACAATACGATACAAAAGAAGCTCTTACATTGATTGTGGTTGATGTTAGTCGTGCAGTTGTATTGTGCCAAAAGAAGCATAAAAAATGGATTGCTAAAATATAAATGTAATTTGTAAACACATACATAAGTGAAATATGTGAAATGTGTAAACTGGTAACTTTAACCATTTATCACAAAGTTGGTCTCTATCTAAATCCTCCTGCTAACAAACTTATCTTCTTTAACGAGAACGAAAAAGTAGAAGTAATAGATGAATGCAGGCGCCAAATGATGACATATGATGACGATTTATGTGGTCAAAGCATCCAAAGTCCACCACATATTGTAAAACCCTCCATAAATTTGGAAGCTCTGGAAGATTTAATGGGACAGTCAAATATAATAGAATCGAGCGATAGAGTGTCTGACAATATTAGACGATATAGTACTTTAAATGTTGCCTTAAATGACAACTTTAATATATAAGTTTCATAATAATTTGTTTTTTTTTGTTAACTTTTTTAATGTTATTAATGGATTAATACTTATATTAATAGAAATGGAATAATATTAATAGTTTGAATATTTCTACGAATGCTTTTTAAAGAATAAAAACTTTGTATTTAAAACGAAATAAAATATGTTTATTTTAATCCTTTTAGCTTTAAGCAAATGTTTCCTTTGTTTCGCTTTTTGAAATGAATCAATAATCTATTCGATCTCTCATGTTTCATTACTATCATGTCTCCATACTCTCATATCTCCATACTCTCATGTTTCCATTCTCTAACAATAACAAACATTTTTTGAGTTCGATTGCTCGGTACGCTTTTACAAATGCGAGTAGGAAGACTGTTTGAAAATGTTAGAATGTGTTGAACAGCGTTTTAAGCATACTCGTGCAGATCTCTAGTATTTATTATCATTTCATTTTGTTTCATATTTCATTTGAAGAATGAATTAATTGCAATTTCAACTTTTTGCTTTTCGTTTGGTTTTACAGCATTTTTATTCGACTTGTAAAAACTTGTAAACCTTTTGTTTTGTAAATTTCTAAGTAGTGTGGACTCTGGCTACAAATATGGCAAAATCAAGTAATTTGCGAAAATTTGTACTTTTTCTTCAATTTGAAAACGATTTCAATGAAGCTCATAAAGAGAACCAAACAGCTTTCACTATAGAACTTTAGAAAGAAGAGTTTAAGGCCCTAGGGTATCATATGAAACATTTGCTGTTACAAGTGATAATGTGGATTCAGTAGAGGATTTCGAAGCGGCTAAAAATTTGTTTAAATAATGTCGCTTAGCATATATTACCAGTGCTGCGTTGATGGGTGAATTGTCGCAAACATTTGTAAACAAGACCACCCTTTCTTCTACCCAGTATAATTCGAATGAGGCTTCGGTTGACAGTAATCATATCAGAATGCCACCATGTACCACTGAACCTTTTTATGGAGATTATCAGCGTTCAGGGACATGTTCGTGGCAGTGTATATTAACGGTACCTCCTTGTCTTCAGTTGAAAAGCTATTTTATCTCAGGCAGAACACTAGAGACGAAGCTTTAGAGATTGTCAAAAAATCTCTCCTACCAATGAGGGTTTTGAGACGGCTTGAAAAAATTTAAAAGGCCGCTAGGAGAATAAACGAATTTTAGTCAACATTCAATTACAAATTTTATTTTATTTAGTAGAATCAGCTGCTGAAATAAAGCGGCTGCAAAGAGATATTAATAATTGTATTTCGGCTCTTCATTTGCATGAAATTGACATTACAAATTGGGATTCAATATTCATATTTCTTAGTTCTATTAAATTGCCTGATAAAACGTTGTCATATTGGGAGCAATCCAATGGAAGCCGTTTCGGGGATTAGAGCCAACCCAACAGAATATATTGCAAAGACTACTTCGATTAAAAATTTACCCGCTAAAGGCAATTCTTAATTCCGAAGTGATCATCGATCATGGGAAAAATTCTACAATTAGGAAAGTTAGGACTATTCAGGCGAAGATTGTGAAAAGGACTTGCCCTTATTGCACAAATGACCATTTGTTAAGAATCTGTCCAACATTTTTAGGATTAAATCCAGGTGAAGGGTTTGTAGTAGTTAAGACACAACTTCTGCATTAACTATCTTGGTGAGGGTCACAGACTAAGTGGTTGCTAAAGCAATTTTAGTTGTTCTGTGTGCAAAATGAATCATCCCTCTTTGTTGCATCGGGAGGTGAACAAGGATAACCAAATCGATGAACCTAGTACGAGCCAAGCAGTGGAAAGAAATTCGGCAGTTCAGAACTGTTTTGCAGCCACCTCGCGACATATTCTTTTGGGGACAGCCATTGTCAACTTAATATGTCGTGGTGAGGTATTTAAGGCCAGAGCTCTCTGAGAGTTTACAGCAAAGGCTTGATTTACCGATTAAAAAAATTAGAGCAAGGGTTTCTGGTTTGAATGATGCCTCAGCTGGTGCCGTTCAGAAAGTTTGCTCCTTCGGTTTGGCCTCGAACTTAGATAGTCGATTAAGAATAAACGTAGAAGGTTTGGTTTTACCAAAATCAACAGGGATTTTGCCTACTGAGTCTGTTATTATTTCACAAAATTCTTCGTTATCTGGTTTAAAATTAGCCGACCCAATAGGGGAGCGTAACGGGCATTGACGACACCAGTCCCGAGGGCATCAAAGTTCACCCCCGAAGATGAGTATTATGAACATCACTATAAAAGCACTACCAGGCGTGATAGCAAGGGGCGTTATGTGGTTTCCGTTTAAGCCTCAATATTTGATATGTAGTGGGCTTGAAATTAAGCGTCGCTGTTAAATAAACCAGTTCTTAAAGCCACATATGATGATGTTTTCTCCGAATACTTGCCGCTAGATCATATTGCCCCGGTTGAAAAAATTAGTTCGGAGATATCTCAATCGTTTTACTTGCCGCATCGTTTTTAAACCTGAAAGCTTGTCTACCAAAGTTCGCGTGGTATTTAATGCATCGAGTCCTTCGTCTTCAGGTTTAAGTCTGATACTTTATATACCGGGCCCATTTTACAAAATGATTTATTATTATTTAATTAGGTGGCGGTTCTATCGTTATGCCTTCAACGGAGATATCGAGAAAATGTATCGTCAGATTTTAGTGGAACCATCACAGACTCTATTTCAACGAATCGTTTTTCGCCGCAATCCAACGGAACATTTGGTGGACTTTGAATTGAAAGCTGTTACTTTTGGGGTAAGTTGTGCCCCTTACTAAGCAATAAGAACTTAAAATCAATTTGCAAGCGATGTTCAGGAGAAATGGCCGCTTGCCAGCCGACTTTTTGTTGAAGCGTAATTTTCTGGATATTGATGGCGATAGCACCACCAAAACATTAGGTATAAGGTGGGATGCGAAAACGGAAAAATTTTACTTTACAACTTCTCTTATTCTAGCAAAGGAAAATTTAACTAAACGGGAAGTTTTATCCTATTGTATTTAGTAGTAGCAAAAATGCTTATGCAGCAAATTTGGACCAAAAAAACCGAATGGGATGGAATTTTATTAGAAAAGAGTCGTCAAATTTGGAATGAATGTTTTTGTACGAACAATTGCAAAATGACAATTGTTCGTACAAATGCAAAATGACAATTGTTCGTTGCGTCGGTTTTACACCTTCATGTCAGGTACAAATTCATGGTTTTTCAGACGCCTCTGAAGAGGCATATGCAGCATGCGTCTATGTTCGGCTTGACGTTGGCGTTTTTCAATCGCATTTATCGAAAGCGAAATCAAGGGTCACTCCGTTAAAAACTATCTCTTTGCCACGTTTAGAAATCTGTGGCGCTTATCTATTGGCGGAGTTAATTGACGCAGTAAAAAATTACTTTAAATTTGATGACAGTAAAGTCTATGCATGGAGCGATTCGATGATCGTCCTGGCTTGGCTATAAAAACCCTATAGTACTTGGAAACCCTTCGTTTCCAATAGGGTTTCAAAAATTGTAGAGAAAATTGATAGAAATAATTGGAGGCACGTTTCTTCTTCTGACAATCCTGCCGATTTGATAAGTAGGGGTACTCGACCATAAGATCTTGTCGGAAATGAGCTTTGGCATGGACTTTCAATGCTTCGTTCGTCTTCTAATCGTTGCGATAGTATATCGGTGAACGAATTGGCAACTAAAGAAGAAGAGCGTAGCCCGCAGGTATTTTTTACATGTTTTAACTCTCGAGTACTCGAGTACTTCCTTAAGAAGGAACAAATTGATGTCATGCTGGTTTCAGAGACTCACTTAACAACAAATAGCTTTTTTAAAATAAATGGCTATATCTTATATGACACCAAAGACCCCCGTGGCAGAGCATGTGGTGGTTCAGCAATACTAATAAAGGCTCCAATCAAACATTATTTACAGTGTGATTTTTGTGAAGATTACCTACAAGCAACAAACATCTGCATTGAAGAATTTCATCAAAACTTAGTTATTTCTTCGATTTATTCACCTCCTAGGTTTCAAATATCAGAGAGTCAATACAGCGATTTCTTCAAATCACTCGGTCCCTGTTTCATAGCATCAGGCGACTACAACGCTAAACATACATTTTGGGGATCACGCCTAATAACTCCAAAAGGTCGTGTTTTGTTTGACACAATTTCAAAAATGCATCTGAATGTGATATCGAGTGGACAACCCACCTATTGGCCTACTGATCGACAAAAATTACCTGATGTTATCGATTTTGGCGTGATTGAGGGTATTCCGAGAGAAACGATTAAAGCTGAAGCGTCACTTGAATTATCCTCAGATCATTCACCCACTATTGTCTATATATGGGACAAACAGAACATCATAGCACCAATGACTATCACAAGCATTAATTGGTTGAAATATAGAAAGTATCTTAGTACTCATTGTTCGGAAAACATCCCGCTAAGAACACCTGAAGACGTAGAGCACAGTCTTATTGATTTTGGCCAAAACCTCAAATCAGCTGCCCAACATTCAACATTTACCCGACAACTAGCTAGATACAATCAAATTTATTCTGCAGATATCGAACGGCTCTTGGCTGAAAAAAGAAAAATTCGTAGAGAATGGCAATCACAAAGATATCCTCAACTCAAAAGCAGACTTAAAGAATGCACGAACCGGCTAAGAGACCTGCTAGAATCTCGAAGAGTAGCATCCCTGAAAAACTATTTGGGAGACGCAGACGCAACTCCTCAATCAGATTATTCGTTATGGCGTGCTTGTAGAAACCTTAAAATGCCAGTCTTACGTAAGCCTCCCTTGTGAACTTCAGCTGGAGGCTGGGCAAGGAGTGATACCGAAAAAGGAAATTTATTTGCTGGACATTTGAAAAAGGTTTTTACCCCAAATACATCGACTGATGTAGTTGAGTTGCCAGTTGTGGAGGCTAGTGCTGCAGTCCCGATAAGATTTAAATTTGGTGATCTTGAAAAGGCAATAACGGATTAAAACACCAAAAAAGCCCCTGGCGTTGATAAAACCAGAAACAAGATGTTAATTGAGTTGCCCCGTATAGCTCGCAGAATCGTTCTTTTTATTTTTAATGCCATTTTACGTCTTGAGTACTTTCCCACAGAGTGGAAGGTGTCCTTGGTTACCATGATACCTAAACCAGTAAAAGACCACACAAAAATGGAATCATACAGACCAATAAGCCTTTTGTCAAATATGTCAAAGCTGTTTGAGAGGATGTTAATAACTAAGCTTAACCCTATTCTAAGCGACAAAGAATGTAATTCAAACCATCAATTCGGCTTCAGGAAAAAACATAGTACGATCGAACAAACTCACAGGTTAGTCAATCTTGTTAAGAAGACTTTTGAAGAGAGAAAATACTGCTCTGCGCTTTTTATCGACGTTTCTCAAGCATTTGATAAGGTATGGCATGAAGGCCTAATATATAAGCTTAAACTGAACTTGCCCGTAAACCTATATAAGCTGCTGGATAGTTATTTAACCGAACGAAAATTTATTGTAAAAGAAGGAGATTTTTTGAGCTCACCCCAGCCAATCGAAGCCGGAGTTCCCCAAGGTAGTATATTGGGGCCCTTTTTATACTTATTGTATACTTCAGACATGCCAACTAGTAACCGAGTTCACACATCGACATTTGCTGACGACACAGCTTTTTTGAGCATTCACGAAAGACCCGAAGTAGCATCACGATATTTACAAGACCACATATCCAATTTAGAAAAATGGTTGAAGAAATGGAGAATAAAAGTTAATGAACAAAAATGTACTCATATAACCTTCACACTGCGTAGAGAATCTTGCCCCCCTATTCGGATAAATAACCAAACGATACCCCAGCTTTCAGACGTCAAATATATCGGCATACATCTTGACCGGCGCCTTACATGGAAACGCCACATAGAAACAAAGTTAACACAAATGAAGTTAAAAGCAGTCCAACTAAACTGGCTGATTGGCAGAAATTCTACTCTAGCTTTAGATTGCAAACTTTTATTATACAAGTCAATTCTAAAACCAATATGGTGTTATGGCATTCAATTATGGGGCACTGCCTCAGCTACCAATGTAGAAAAAATTCAAAGGTGCCAAAATAAGATTCTTCGTATAATTACATTTGCTCCTTGGTATATAAAAAACTCGAACATTCACAAAGATCTAAACGTGCCATCAGTTAAAGCAGAAATAGCGAAACTTGCCATAAGGTATTTAAGGAATCTTGAAACTCATCCGAATCCACTGGCCCGTAACATACTTTATGAACCTGGTTACATTCGACTAAGAAGGAGGGACCCTGCTTCCCTCATCCGTACATCAGAGGAATAACCCGAAAACTACAGTACCCGTGAAACATACATTTTTTTTGTCCATCACTGGTTGGACTAAACAAGTATATTTTATTTTCTTAGACTTAAGATATGAGTAATTATTGATAGTTCAATTATATTGAAGATACACTAAATAAAAATTGTGAAAAAAAACTCTTTCGATGACCTACTGGAACGTTTTTCATCTTACTCACGAGCTTTGCGTGTTTTAGCTTTAGTTGTAAGAGGTTAGAAACTCATTTTAAAAAAAGAGGAAAATTTTTCGAGATCAGAGGTCAGTTCAGCAGAAATTCAATCGATTAAGGAGAAGTTAATTGTTGTGTCAAAGAAAGCTTTTTTTCCACTGAATACTACCGGTTGTCTAACAATCAACCTATTATAGAGGGAAAATTAGTGAATTTGTCCTTTTTTCGACAAAAACGGAATAATTCGTGTGGGAGGTCGTTTGGCAAATGCTGCAAACTTGAAGTATAACGAACGGTTTCCAATAATATTGCATTCAAATAGTCGTTTTGCAATCTTGTTTCTCAATTTTTTACATAATATTACGATGCACGGCGGGAATCAGCTGATGTTAAGAGTCCTACGGAATTTGAATTTTTTATTCCTTGTGCTAAAAATCTGATTAAGACCATTATAGGTCGTTGTAAAAGTTGCACGTTACAAAAAAAAAGCAACGCAAAACCAAATTATGGCAGCTCTTCCCACTTCTAGGACAATAATTTCTCGGCCTTTTACCACTACTGGTGTGGATTTTACAGGTCCGTTTGATATTCGGAACTATAAAGGTCATACAGTTGTATGAACTATACAGTTGTGAAGCTCGTAGTGCTTCCGACTTATTAGTTTTTTTCAGGAACATGGTCCATGCTAGCAAATGCTGACAATCGGCGAAGCTCTAATCAGATGGTTTGTCGGGTTTGTCTTAAGGGCCACCCATTAGGGTAAAAGACCTAGTTCGTCGGCCCGTAAAGCTCCCAAACGTTTACATCACGGGCCTAGTTCGTCCAAACGTCAAGTGGGAAAAGGTCCCAGTTTGCCCAATAACCGGGCCTCGTTCGTCCGATGGTCATGAGAGTGAGGGGCTTCGTTCGTCCCCAGCTCTGCTTCTAAGCACCTCGAAGAACCGTAACATCCGCCGCAAATGTAGATCTCAAAATTCGCAGATCGCAGAAAGAAGTACTGGAGAAATCGCATCGCTACCATCCTATTTCCTAAAAGAAACTGTTTTATTGAAGCCTACTGCAATTGTAAGACTGGAATCGAATGGGCATTTTATTACCGAACGAGCTGTTCCCCAGTTCCGAAACATCAGTTATATCAGCGGAAGCAGTGCAGAGAATTTTAGCGTGTAAAGTTCGTGTTGGTAACACTGAGAGGTGGTGTCTCAAAATTGCTGGTAATCAAGGTAGCAGCGCAGTAGTAGAATGTTTTGCTGAAGTCCGGCGAAGATATGCAATTATGGCGCAGACCAAATCCATTGATAATAGGATTTTGGATGAGTTTCCAGGACTACAATTGGCTGATCCTCAGCTTAATGTACCTGCTCCAGTTCATTTACTGCTAGGTGTTGTAGTGTATAGCTGAATTATAAGGAATGGTGTGTACGGTGGCTCCTTTCGCAAACCATTTTACAATATTGTTTATATCATTTCTGGATCATGTTCACGATTAAGGTTCAGTCAGTATTAAACCTATTTATTTTTATATTTCTTTTGTTGTGATATTATGTATTACCATAAATGAAGTTTCTTTATAATTTCTATTTTAGTTTAGCTTCTTTTTTTATGGCTGATTTTCCTTTTTTTTGGATTTGAATAGATGTTCTGTAGCAGCCTTTATAATTTTAATAGAACCGGAAATAAATGGATTTTATATTTTTGGTTAAAAAATTGTTTTTATTTTTAAATTTCTATTTTTTCTAACAAGTTTCTTAGATAAGCACTAATTAGTGATTAAATTGCTATACAGCAAGGCGGCCCACAATGGTTCCTGATAGTGTAAGAGCGTAGATAGGTGTGAAATTTGAAGTGTTTGAGACTTTATTTTTTTTTTGTTTTTTTAATAAAAATATTTTCAAATTGGCATATTTTACTTCGTTTATCAATAGATTTTATTTTTTTTTGGGAAATATCTTTGCATAAAGTAGCTATATACTCGTATGTGTAATCCATAAAGTTGATTTATAACACCTAAAAGTTTGAAGACCTATAACATTACAAGTATTATAGTCATACTTACGTATTATACATTTTTAAAAAGGTAATTTTAATAAAACAGTGTTAATTTTTTATCAAAGTTGTTTAAAAAAAATTTTTCAACCAATTATTCGGTCCATCTTAAAATTTAAAGAAATGAGTTTTTAAGATGGAACTACAATTTTGCCTCCACTCCCCTCCACTAAATTATTAGTAGAGGTATATAGCTATATGTGTCACTTATTCGTCCTAAAAATTTTAGCTGCTAATACCTCTTAACCTGCAAAATATTTACAAAATACTTTCAGAACTATATTTTGGAATATTCATTTTTTCAGTTTTTTTGTGTATATTGGTTGCTACATTTGTTGAATAAAATTGGATTATTGCAATGCTAAATAACGAACTATTACTTTTAAAAAGTATGTGAGAAGTTTATATTTATTATATTCATTTATAAGCAAATGCATACTTAGGTAAGATCTTATATATACACATGTGCACGTACATATTTTTCAGACACTTAAAGAAAAAACAATTAAAAAAACTATTTTGTTGCTTTTTAAATAAAAAGTAAAACTTAAAAAGTAACTTAATGTGAAGATTATACGCTAGTTAAAAAAAAGGTTTAAATATTACATCATTGTCTCTAAAAACTGCTGTTTTATATTAGTATTAATACCACAAGCTCTTTTTAAATACCGATTAAAAAATTATCATTGACACTTTCATTTATAGAACTAGAAAATATTCTTTTGACTTTCTTATAAACATTTTCATTACTTACTGACCTATTTTAAACCAGATTTTGCTAAGTGTAAAAAATAATAATAATTGTGGTTTTAAAAATCTGTTTTACAAAAAGAATTTTCGGGAATGTTCAAAATAAGGTAAAATAATTCTCATAAATAGTATTGCTACAAAAAAAAAAAGCAAAACGTTTTCAATTCTATCTTCATTTCAAATTTTTGATCTTGGGCTCTGTAAACTATGTCGTTTAGCCGCTTTATTACTTTATAAGGTCCATCCCAATGAGTTTGTAGTTTGGGGGATAATCCTTTCTTCCGTTGTGGGTTAAAAAGTAGAACCAGTTGTCCCTCGTTAAATCCCTCAGCTTTCATTTTATCACTGATTAATTTTATCCGACTCCGCACGAATTCATGAATCTCCTGGAGGTCCCTTTGTGTCTGGAGAGAGTTTCCGCCGTCTCCTTCTGCCGATGTTGGCTTAACACCAAACTCTAAATCTGCAGGCAAATTTAACTCAGATCCAAAGACTATTTTCGCTGGTGTTCGTGAGGTGGAATCGTGAACAGCTTATCTATATGCCAACAAAAATTTGGGTATATGCTCATCCCAGTCCCTCTGATGTGCGCTGACCATTTTTCTCAGGTATTCCTCCAGGGTTCGATTGAATCTTTCGACCATGCCATCAAATTGCGGATGTTACGGTGTCGTTCTGCTTTTCTTATTCCGTATACTTCGCACATCTCTTTGAATATACCGGATTCATTTCGGCCTTGGTCGGAGTGTAGTTCTAAGGGAACACCATAGCGACACACCCAGTTGCTTATAAACGCGTCTACAATCGTTCTGGCTTCTTGATTGGGAATGTAATATACTTCCGGCCATTTGCTAAAATAGTACATGACCACTAAAACGTATCGGTTTCCAGCATTACTAGCACGGAAGGGTTCTGCTACGTCCATCGCTATACGTTCAAAGGGAACGCCTGAATTGTACTGCTGTAGATGCCCCCAACTCCTTCGTACTGGACCCTTTGCTGCAATGCACTTCTGGCAATTGGTTATCCACTCGGCTACGGCTTGTTGACAGCCGACCCAATAGAAACGTTGTTTTATCTTTTCCAACGTCTTCGTTACACCAAGGTGACCTCCGCTAGGACCATTCATGACCTCTTTGATCTTGGAGGATGGCATGACGATTAAATCTATCACAGTTTTGCCGTCTGTGCTTTCCCAGGTGCAACATAAGCAGCCACCCTTCAACTTGAGACTGTTCCACTGTGCCCAATATGCCTTCGCCAGTGGACTTTCTGGTGAGATCTCACTTCGCGTCGGTCTTCTGTCTGCCTCTTTAGCCGCTATAATTTTTGCCAATATGGGACCGATCCTTTGTGCAGTCGGCCAGTCTTCACTAGATTCTATATGTGTAATCCGAGCATCTCTGCCTTCGTGCAATGCTTACACTCCAGATCAAATGGCCGCCTAGAAAGGGCGTCTGCGTTGTTATGCTAGCTCAATACTAAAGTCATAGCTCTGGAAGTCGCTCAATCCAGCGTGCAAACTGTCCTTCAGGGCTCTTGGATTGCAGCAACCACCTGAAGGCGGCATGATCTGTCCTCAGCGTAAAATGTTGGCCATACAAATACTTGTGGTAGTGTTTAATGCATTCCACTGCTGCTAGAAGCTCTCGTCGCATTACGCAATAGTTTCTTTCAGGCTTCGAAAGTACTCTGCTGTAGTAGACTATAACCTTTTCTGTCCCATCTACCACTTGCAACAGCACGCCTCCTATTCCATATCCGCTCGCATCAGTGTCTAGCACGAATTTATGCCCAGCTACTGCCAGGATAGGTGCCACAGACAACAATTCCCTCTGGAATGCTTCCTCGTCTGCTTCACTCCACTGGTAAGGTCGCGACTGTTTGTTTAGCTTATGTAGGCTCGCAGCAACACTAGGAAAATTTGGCACAAATCGTCTGTAGTATGTGCAGAGTCCCAAGAAACTTCGTAACTCGTGATGATTTTGAGGACGTGGCCAATCCTTTACAGCCCGTATTTTATCTTCATCGGTTGAAATGGCCTCTGTTGTTACACGATACCCCAAGTATTTGACTTCCTTCTGAAACAATGCACATTTCTTAACACTGAGCTTCAGTCCAGCCGCCGATATACCCCTGAAGACTTCATCCATATTCCTTAGGTGTTCATCGAAGGTCTTTCCCATGACAATTATTTCATCCAGATATACCAGGCATGTCTTCCAATGAGTCCCTTTAACACTCGTTCCATTAAATGCTCGAAGGTGGCTGGGGCGTTGCAGAGACCAAATGGCATAACATTAAACTGCCATAAACCATCGAGAGCACTAAAAGCAGTTTTTTCTTTATCTTTGTCAGCTATCTCGACTTGCCAGTAACCGCTCTGTAAATCTAGCGTATAAAACCACTTAGTTCCTGCTAGCGTGTCCAAGGTGTCATCGATTCTTGGTAACGGATAACTGTTCTTTTTGGTAACATCGTTGAGCTAGACAACGCAGAATCTAGTGCTGCCATCTTTCTTCTTTTCTAAAACTACCGCCGAGCTCCAAGGACTCAAAGATGGTTAGATGATTCCGTCTCGCTCCATTTCGTTTACTAGCTGCTTTACTTCGCTCCGCTTGGCTAGAGGAATACTCCTGGGGGCTTGTTTTATGGGCCTCGCTTCGCCAGTATTTATTTCATGCTTCACTATTGCCGTTCTACCTTGGCTTTTATCTTTTAGGGCGAAGGCAGAGGCGTACTTCCGTAGCAGCTATTTGGCTTTGTTTCAGTCAAGTGGCTCCAGCTCTGCTACCCATTTCCCCACGTGTTCTGCTAGTATTTCGCGCTCTTTAGTTGACAGTTTTTCAGGCTCCGAGTCTCTCTCGCAATTAATTATGGCCTCTGCTGGTGTACATTGAGCTATCTGAGAGTTTTTACCAATTACCTTTTCACTGTTGGATAGATTTAACACTCTCACAGGAATTTATCCAATCTTACAGGTTTTCACGAGGGCTTTTGCTGATATTGTCTAACTCTTAATTCCTGATGGTTTTACCACTCACAACCGATTGTCCTCACAATTTTCCTCCATACGTGCCCATATCACAGTTTCTGCCTGAGGTAATTTCTGGGATGCTACAGCAACCAACTTTCTTACTGCAGATTTACTCACATATCCAATATCAAGGGGTATTTCGACGTTTCGCCAGATCATTATTTGTTGCCCCATGCGCAGATCGATTCCATGCATGACTATTTAATCTGCGCCAATAATAACTTCGTCCACGATATCGGCAACAATAAACACATGGTTCACACTCATGTTGGCTATAGTTAATCTGACTTTGGCATTACCATAGACAGTAGCAAATTCTCCGGTAGCGGTGCGCCGACTTACGTTATTCAATTGTTCCACTTTTCCCTTTACTAAATCCGGCCTTATTATAGACTGCGACGTTCCTGTGTCTATTGTGAGAATATGCTTTCTTCCGTTGATATAACCGCTTGCAGTAAGATTGCTGTTTTGCTGCTGTATCACAGATATGGAGATTGTGAGCCCTCGGTTGTGGGAACTAGCTCATGCCCCGTAGTGCTAGCTCTCTTTAGTTTAACGACTCTTGAGATGTTTTGTGAGTCGCACGTTTATTGTTTCTGGCTCGTTTTCTTGCTGCCTTACAGTTTCGTTGAAAATGACCGACATTGCCGCAATTAAGGCACTTAGCGTTTGTCTTACCTTGTCTTTCATCTACGACTTTCTTTACCGTTTCAAGTACTTGCCTTATGTCGTCCATTGCTGTTTTCTCATCTTCAGCAGAAACTTAAACTTTTCGCACTTTGTATGACTGCGGCCTCGAAATGACTTGTGCTGTTTCTTGAGCCAGAGCGTAAGCAATGGTTTCAGCAAATGATGTGTTTTGCTTAGCGCAAACTGCGTGCTTAATATCAGGGTCACGAATACCATTAACAAACAAATGCCTCCACTTTGAACTGTTCTAGAAGTGGATGGTTTTTCCCAGGGTATATTAGCTGCACCAAGAGCTCTATCTCCTTGGCGAAATCCTGAAGCGTCTCATTTGCTCTCTGCACCCTACCACGTAGCTCTATTCTATACAGCTCCTTTTTATGATCGCCGCCATATTTGCAGCTTGTTGGTAGGCTTTCGAGGACTTCTGCTCCAGATCCTTTAAGTGCCTGAATCATCTAAATCGCTTTTTCTTCATTTCATAGATTTTTACTGGCTACTGTCTTGAACTGAAATTTGAAGACGTTAATGGGTATGGTGCCGTCGGAACTGGGGGCTTTTATCCTATTTGTGTTTTCAGTCACTACCCGTACTGGTCCTTCTCTTATTTCCAGGCTCATAATTTTGTATTCAAGCTCCTGCAGCTTTACATCAACATCCTTTACCTGTACTTCGATGCCACTAGTTTCTAGAAGATTCACTTTTCTGTTTAAACCAGACAGTTGCACTTCTACGTCAGAGATTTGTTCGTCGAATTTGCAGACTTTTGTTTCTAAGTGACAAACGTTTATTGGCGGTCTCAGAAATTGCCTGTAGCTTCTCGTTAATTTTTTCTAATTTATCACTGTTAGCTCTAGAAGCTTCCTATACTTCACCTCTTACTTCAGCTAACAGTTTTTCGCTGTTTGCTCTAGAAGTTTCCTGAACTTTAGTTTCCATGTCTTCAAATTTCTCCATTAAAGCGGCATGCATTGAATTTAAATCCATGCAATTTGCTGTTGTTGTTTCATGGCTACATACGTCTATCTCCTCTTTTCTTCGAATTCATATGCGCCAATGTCCATGCCACGACACTTGAATTCATCTATAAGCCTCTTCTGCAGTTCTGTTTTGTTACCTGCTGTTGCCAAATCCAGCTCTCTCAACTCCTTTTTCAGCTGCTCCACTTTTACTTCTTCAAATTTCATTGTTATTTATTATTATTTCATTTTTTTTTCAAGTTATTTTATTTTACAATTTCACTTCTGTCACCAATTGTTACGTTTTTACTTTATGTTGGGTTCTTTTAATTGCAAAATAAATACACACTGTTATTACTTTTACTGTAAGTCACTTTATTTATTAACACCACTGTTCAAAAATACACAAACTGTTAAATATTCTCTTACAATAAGACAACTGAACCCTTTGACTTTTCATTAATACTGCCATACTACTCACCAGCACGACATACTTATATAGGTGATTTAAAAGCACCAGAATGTTGTATTCCAGACAGATCTGGCAGGTTCGATTGTTATTGTTTTCTGTTTGTGTGGTTGTTTATTTCTTTATACCTGTTTGTGTGGTTGTTTATTTCTTTAAACCTCCTTGTGTGGCTGTTTATTTGTTTATGCTTGTATTAAGCGAACTAAGTTTTAATTACTGTTTGTAAATTTTTAGTGTATGCCTCCTACAATTCAAGAAATAAACACACATTCGTGAATAACACCTCTCTATCGGAACACCCTATAAGTTTTAATATTTTTGGCTATAGCGGCCACAGCTATAAACCTTCTGTGATAATTTCAAGAGTCTACCTATTATGGTTAAAAGTTAGGCCTCATACATGCAAACCACGCCACTATCGGAACACCCTTTAATTTTTAGGTTTATTTTTTTAGACTTGTTTATAAACTAAGTTTTAATTACTGTTTGTAAATTTTTTGTGTATGCCTCCTACAATTCAAGAAATAAACACACATTCGTGAATAACACTTCTCTATCGGAACACCCTATAAGTTTTAGTATTTGTTGCTATAGCGGCAACAGCTATACATCATCTGTGAAAATTTCAAGAGTCTACCTATTACGGTTCCAGAGATAAAAGGCGCTGACAGAGGGACAGAAATTGTAGCGAAAACAATAGGGTTTCGTTTTTACTTTTGGGTACGGAACCGTAAAAATGACAAAGATAGCCTCGCGTACAAGCCGAACAAAGTTCTAAAGACAATATTTACAAATGTTACAACACCATTAAACAAATTACAACAAAACAACATTATTTACGAAATAGGATGCAAAGGAACAAACTTGCGATCTCATATACATAGGAACAACAAAGAGAACATTACACACACGAATGAGTGAACATAAGATAGACATAGAGAGAGGAAAAAGAGCATTAGCGCAACATATAATGGAGACAGGTCACACAGCTGATTTTAACCATATTAAAATATTGGACAAAGAAAAGGTTGCGAAAAAGCGTTTCATAATTGAGAGCTTATACATACAACAAAAAATTAGCAAAACAATGAACCACAAAGAAGACACGGATAACTTAAGCGCCACATATAGTGTTGCACTAATGCAACGACAAATTGTGATAAATGTAATAACTAGTGAAATAATCTAAATGTTTGTTAAGTGTTGTTTTAATTATAAATGTAGCAAATTATAATTTATCGTAAGTTGTATTGTTATTTATGTATTTATAAAAATTAATATTATGCTTTTTTTTTATCAAATATAGACGAAAATCCCTTAAAAAATTCACAAAAAAAGTGACGAAACGTCGGGATAAAAAATGTAATAAATTGTTTTATTTACTTTCAGCAACATTAGGCCCAATTAGCTCATGATAACAAATAAAATCAGAAATTTATTTTGTTTTTTTATATTTATTTAATATATCGCAATTATTCAGCAAGAGGGTATTAACTCCAAATTTTAAAATTTTCAGTAGAGGTAAAAAACTGTTTGAAATTATATTATAAGATAAGTTAAAAATCCGAATATATTATAGTAAGCAAATTCCATTTAGAAAATACATTTACACTGTTTTTCTTTAACAGTTTTTGCAATTATTGCCAAATAAAAATAATACCTTTTTGTTGATATAAAGGAACTCAAGGCACAATCACGAAAATGGTCTCATATAAGGGTTTCAAGATGAAAGAGTAATCAGAATACGATGAAATTTTTACAGTAGATGGATATTGATGTTGTTGGTTGATTTCTTGCAAAAAGTGAAAATTTCAAAATTTTGATTTAATACCCTCTTCTTGACCAAGTACGATATGTGAGCGCATTTCTCCGTATCTTGTTTGTTGTTTAGCCTCTGCTCTATTGGGATATTTATTATATGTAGCATCTCTAAGGTGAATCTCTTCATATAATTGTCCTCTTCTTGTAAAATTCTCACGTTTTTAAAATTCAGTTTATAACCAGTCGTAATACAGTGGGCATCAAGTGCTGTTTTTTGCTTATGGGTTTATAAAGTATTTTTAGGTCAGATCTGTGGGATGTAATTCTTGACTTAGCTTTGTTTTTTTTAGTACCAGCATATACCTTATTGCATATCGTCTGCTCAATAAAACGACAGTGTATAATTTTTTCGACATTTCGATATAATGGAATTTAAAGTTTTTGTTTTATTAGCCATCGGGGAAAATAATCGATGGTTTCCAGTTGTGGTGATTTAAATATGTGGTGGAATAATCAGGCTACTAGAGATGATATTTCATTAATTGACAAGTACTTTCATTGCAAATAAATGAGATTCAACGTACCATGATGTCACTTAGACTATTTTATTTGTTTTACAATATGTATGAAAATCATTATACACTATTTTATTTTGTATGGTATACGAGGTATGATAAAAAATAACCGTTATTTTAAATTTTCGTGAGGTACGTATGTTCAATTTTCGCATTTATTTTAATGTTGGTACACATGTCTGTTATTTAAGTTGACAATATCAGCCATTTTGGATTGTCAGTTTGTTTTTGACAGATAAAAAGGTTAGTCGTGTTTTGGTGTGCTCTTCGTTGTCGTTTTTATCGTCGTTTTGTTCCTAAATTCGTATTCTTGAAATATATTGAAACGAAGAAGAACCGTTATCGAAAACAAAAAGAAAAATTAATAAAGTGTGGTAGCACTGTAATTTTTTCGTTATTATTTATGATATTTTTGTAAATTTCTGAAAAGTTTGCTATTATTTTTTTGTGAGTGTACAGAATTTTATTTTTCAAGTTCAAGTGATGATAATGAAATAATGGATATAAATATACATCGGAAGATGCTACGGCACAATATTAACATCTTTTCCATCCCAGATTCTATGTAAGAATTTTTTTATTTTTATAAATCAATTCGTAAATATATGCATTTTTATTTTCTTAAGATTTGTGAACACATTCAGACTCAATGAAATCGCCTTTCAATACGTTCTGCAATAGATATCTGATAAGCTTAAATGCAACAAGCGAAAGTCTGCAATAACGCCAACAATATAACTAGCAACTGTTCTTCAATTTTTTGGACAAGGATCATATCAGCTAGGCGTGGGGAATGATTTCAGTTTGTCATTGGCTCAAACCACGGTTAGTAAAATTTTGTTTGAAATTTTGGACGCAATGAATAGCACGATCTGCAATAGTTGGATTAAATTTCAAATGTCGAAAGATGAAAAAACGGAGTGCAAACGGTTCTTTTATGAGCGAACTGGGTTTCCTGGAATTATAACGTGTGTAGATGGAAACCACTTTAAAATAATTGGTCCCTGCAAAAGTTCTCAACACATGTACTACAACCGAAAAGGCTTCTTTAGCATAAATGCAATGATTGTAAGTACGACTAAAAATACATACATATAAATACTAACAATGAAATAAGTTTCTAATTTTTATTCTTTATTATCCTTAGATTTGTGACCATCAGATGAGAATACGATATGTAGATGCCCGACATACAGGATCTTGCCAAGATTCCTTAATTTGGAATATTAGCAGAGTTAAAAGCTTTCTGCAGGAAAGGTATGAATCTGGTGAACGTAATTCAGGGATTCTTGGTATGAAATTTCAAATAAAATAAATTGACATTTTAGTTTTTAGGAGATGCTGGGTACCCGTTGCAACCGTTTCTAATGACACCCTATACATTGGCGTCTGAAAACAGTGCATAAAGTCGTTACAACTCTGTCCATTCAAAAGCCCGAAATATTATAGAACGAGTAGTTGGAGTGCTCAAGTCGCGATTTCGATGTCTCCTTGGAGCACGTGAATTACACTATGATGCCCAAAAAATTTCAAAAATCGTTAATGCTTGTGATGCTCTTCATAACATTTGTATCCACTACCATACTTTTTTTCCTGATAGTGATGTACAAATGGTTTGCGGAGAAACTGAATGAAAGTGATTATAGAGGTGATTGCATGGAAGCTGCCAGAATAAGAGATAGTTATAAGTTTTATATTTATTATGATTTACTTAGAAGTATTCAGAAGTATTTCAGCTATTAATCAAATAAAATTAAAGAAATGAAGCCTAGCTTTAACAAATAATTTATATGTTTCTTAATTTTAATACTAAATGTAAAAAAAAGTTAAAATAAAGTAACATACAAAAAATTTGATCATGGAAATTTAGCTGTCTTTCTAATAATTCCAGTTTTTTCTTTTTTATTGCTGCATCAAGATCTAGAAGTTCTTCCCCGAGTGATTTTCTTTTATACATTTTAAAGTGTTCCTCTTCCAGTGCCAACCTCTTTTTCTGATAATAAGAAACGTCTCTCAAATATCTCTTAATAGATTCTAAGTGGCTGCATTGCTCCTGCTGTACTTCGGTTTGCTTCCTTAATAATTTAATTCTTTCCTTTTCAGAGAATTTAATAATTGACCGGACCTTCGTTGAAACGGTGGGTATATCATCGCTTGGGTTTACTTCGGAGGAATTAGTAGTTAAATCTACATTTTAGACGCTTTCTAAAGTTTCATTAGGGGCTTCCTCTTTCTCGATAAGTAGCGATCTAACATCTTCGTACTCGGCGAATCCCACTGCTTTTCCTTTTGTATTAATTTGTTTTTCGAATTTCAAGAGGTTTGCCACGGCTTCCTTCAATGGTGACAATGTCAACTGTTTATAACAGCCTCCCCCTGTTGCTCTGGATTCAGTTTTGTTGCTCACCAGCTTCTTTTTTACCTTGAATTTCAAGTCCTTCCATACCTTTAATTTTATATACATACATATTTGTTAAAACCATTTTAAGGAATATTTTCTGCTAATTTACTTTTACTTACTTTATGCCAACCGTCTCCGTCACGAACTGAAGGGCCAAACGGATTTATTTTTTCGGCAGTTTCGCTCCAAAAAGCAATAAAATTTAAAGGTTAGGTTAGGTTAGAGAGGATCACACATAATTATTTATGTGTAGATTCACAAGACCATTATTGATCCATAGTGACTCTTCTGATATTCCCCGGTGTCCATAGCTGTGTTCTAATCAATCTCTCTAAGTGGTCCGGTGAGCTTCGTAAATTTAACAATTAGCATAGCTTCTACACCCCTCAAGTCCTCCATATTCTGACAGAAAAAAGAGCCAAAACATTTATTACGAATGTGAGATAGTGCAGGGCATAGGCAAAGATAGTGGAATGTGTTTTCCTCTTCTTCGCCACACCATCTGCAGATATCATAATCGAAAAGTCGAATCTTTTTCAAGAAATATCTGAGATCATTATGTCCTGTTATAATACCTACATACATTCTCAATTCAGACTTACTCATACGTAACAGCTTATCCATTTCCCCATTAACTTTTCCCCCCAGCATAGATTTCGTCTGTGTGCATCTCAATGAATTATTCCACATTGTGTCGGCATCACGTCCAAATTGTTCCCTTATCCTCCGATATATTGAATCGAGACCAGGGTATACGTCCACACATCTGTCATTTATATCCAAATCAGCTCCAGCTCGTGCTGGGTACCCAGCACAGTTTCAGTGTGTGTTGTTCCTTCGATCCAATACACCTATTTCCGAGTGCTTTTAAAGCCGCCTGACTGTCTATGTAAATAGTGATATTGCTTGAGAATATCGGCCTCGTAGAAAGTAACCTAGCAGCTTCAGACACCGCAAAAATTTCGGCTTGAAATATGTCATAGGTTATCCAATCTAGAACTGTGTCTTATGCCTAACTTCTCGCAGAATACTCCACTTCCTGTACAATTACCCTTTTTTGATTCATCTGTATATACCCCAATACCCCCAGTTAGATTATCCAGAGGTTTCCAATCATCTTTTATTGGGATGATTGTAGTAATCTCCTTGTCCCAATGGATTTCAGGCGTCAAATAATCGGTTTCTTTATTGACCAATTGATATTTACTTATTAGCGAAGAGTGTCCATACCTTTTAATATTTAGTTGTTTATTTTGTCTCAATCTTAGCTGTGTTCTTAAGGCATATTCTTTTATATATAAGTTCAATGGGTCGATCCCAAGTATTCTACACAGTGCTTCAGTTGCTGTTGATTTTCTGGCTCCTGTGATGCTCAATGGTACTGTTCTATTTACTTTTTCTATAAATGACGCATGAGTACGTATTTCCATAATTGGCCACCATACAAGTGCGCCATGACACAATATTGGCCTAACTATAACGGTGTATATCCAGTAGATCAGAAATGGATTAAAGAAACTGTATTAAGTTTTGTGTAAAAAATAAAATTAAATGTGCAAGGACATTATGGACAGTTATAACCTTTTTGAGCAAATCTGGATCGTCGTTGACGATGTTCAACATCTCTTGAGCGATGTCCATGCGACGTTGTTTTTGCTTAAAATTTAGCAATTTTGGAACAATCTTCGCTGCCGCACGTTTCATGCCTAAAACATCTGTAAAAATTGCTTGGCATGAGCCGAACGATATGCCAACATCATCAGCAACCTCTCTAATAGTGATTCGACGATTATCCAAAATCATTTTCTTCACTGCTCCAATGTTTTCATCGGTTGTTGACGTGCTCGGGCGACCAAGACGAGCATCGTCATTGACATTTTCTCGGCCTTCTTTAAACCGTTTATACCACAATCGAACTTGTGTTCTGCTCATAGTAGACTCACCAAACGCTACAGTCAACATTTCAAATGTCCTTGCACATTTAATTTCATTTTTTACACAAAACTTAATGCAGTTTCTTTGATCCATTTTTTGAAATAGTATAAAATCGAAGAGCACACCAAAACAGGAATAACCTTTTTATCTGTCAAAAGCAAACTGACAATCAAAAATGGCTGATATTGTCAACATAAATAACAGACATGTGTACCAACATTAAAAAAAAAATCGAAAATCGAACATACGTACCTCGCGAAAATTAAAAATAACGGTTATTTTTTGATCATACCTCGTAGACTATTTTATTTGAATTTACTCCAAATAATATATTGTTAAAAAATAGTGTATATCAATATACAATTTTATTTAGTTATATTTTAATTAATAAAAATAATAAAAATAGTTAGTAATAAAAATAGTGTATGCTTCTTTTTGTTTTGCTGAATAATCTGTTCACAGAATTATTGCCTTAAAAGCCAATTTCTAAATCTCCTTATCAAATAAATATATCGGAAAATTTTAGCCTTTCAGAAAAATGTGGAATATATATTTTTGGTGATTCTTCGTCATGATTTTTATTATTTTCAGCTTGTCTCTTCTTTACTTGCAACTTTTATTTGTAACTAGGTTATTGGAGCTAAAACTAGATTATTAAAACATATTTGGATTAAGCGGATTGGTGCAACAAAACTAATATATTTTACAAAATTTAAAAATTAATATATTTTCACTGTAAGTTTTATTTTGATCTCGGTAATGTTTATCTATAAAACACCATAAACTAGTGTTAAGCTAGAAAACACACATGTCATTAAATACTTACTTAAATGAATAAAAATGTGAAACAGATTTAGGAGTAGTGGAATTTAAGGCACTAGATCCTATTAATGGTGGTTCATTATTGCCTTGACTGCCAGTAACGCACAACGTTCGCAGGGCTTCTTTATTTATTTCTTGGCAATGTTGATTGGAATGAGGTTGACTTGAATTTGCTTTTGATATAAGGTCTAATGGAGGGTCTTTTTTAGAGTTAAATTCGGAAACAGCTTGTTGTTGAGTTATCGAAGGTGAAATAATCGAAGACCCTATATTTGAGTTTAAGGTATTTTTTGTTGGTTGCTGTTGTTCAGCAGCAGAAGGAACAATAAACTGCTGTTGCTGATAAAATTGATATACTCCGTAACTACTAAGCGTAGAAGGTATGTTGGTTTGACTCGAAGGACAGGTTGTTGAAACAGATAAACCTATCTCCTGAGATTTTTTAATTATATCAGAGCCTTTTGATATATCTACCTTGTGTATATGATCTGAATCGTTAAGAGGGTTGGAGTCATCAGATATATCACTGTAGGCTGGACTTTGAACATCTTCACGAGATGGTACACTACACGTATTAACTTTAACAGATTCATATTCACTAATAGATGGCGATTTTCTTTCCTTTTTAGGCTTTAAAACAACCGAAGTTAGCGGTGAAGTTTTATTTGTTGCAATTCCATGTTCATTTGTGTGAATATGAGTGGCTTTTTCCAAAGATTCAGTAAAAAATTTGTCATTATTTGATTCATGCGAAATCGCTAAGCATTTAATGGGCAAACCAGCTTCAAGTTTTTCCGATTGAAACACAGTTTCACTCGGGGCATCAGATGGTAATAAGCAGGAACCATTATTATTTTTAGCCTCCCCCTGTCCGAAACACAAGACACCAGATTTTTCTGAAAATAAAAAACGGTTAATAAATAAAATTATTTTGATATAAATAGTTTTTCATCTATTAAACCAAAAATAAAGTGCTAACGCTGCAGCTCTTGCCACAAGATGAAAAATTACGTAAGGTTATAAATTTGTAAATTGATTGTGCAACAAAGTTTAGATCACCAGATATCTACGAGTATCATATGAAAATAATATACATTTGCCTTTATTGTGGTCCATTTAGATTCTCTCCATATAAATAGCATGTAAAGAAAAGGGCTAAAACTTTAGTTTATAAAAGGTCGAAACTTATAAAATCTAAATAATTTACGATGCAGTATAATAGAAAGTGCACAACACTTTAATTAAGAAAGCTGAGATACCAAACAAGTGATTATATATTTTGCAAAAACTTTTTTTCAGTGTCAGCCTTGTTGGCTTAACTTACCATGGGATGACAATACCTCATGAAAAATATATCAAATAAGTATTAGAATAAGTATCAAGGCTTTCTGAAACTTGCTTGGAAAACTAGAAATGGGATAGTGATCGAAAATTTAAAAAATTAATTTACTTATGCAAGCTCGCTCCTTCGCGAAGGGTAGTTACCTTGACGTTATTGTAAAGGGTTAGTGGATTGACTAATGGACGATGGACTTATTATGCTAGATAGGGCTGCGGCATGATGGACCTGTTACTCGTTATGCACGTTATCATATCAAATCATATGCATGATAAACGTCATTAACAGCACGAGAACAACGACCAATAATAAAAATCCATACAAATGTCCGTAATACAGAAATTATTTAATTTAGTCAAGCAGGTGTTCGCATTCGCTCATAAACATTGCCGCAACCTGGCTACAGTGTCCGCCCAAAGGGGGTGCCCGCTCAAGAATGGTGTCTGTTATCGGAGATTCCACGATTCATACAAGTATGTATGTAAATTTGCCTTCATGTGAATATTCAGTTTGAAGATAATATTGCAGGATATGGAAATTTCTATAGGCTAAAATAGCAAATTGTTATTTCAAAATTGATCTTTTTTATGCGGCTAATACCATACGTTCATTTTCTAATGGTACTGTACACTTTTTTATTAGCTGGTTAGTTCGTTACTCCACGTTTATCATTGGATAGCTATTGTATTTCGTTTCTATTTTAGCCTTCAACAACCCAATATATCGTTGCTCTTGCTAAATTACTAGTTGATGTTCAACACTACTTATGCATAGTGTTTAAAAATGAGTTCTTCGGAATCGAAATATGTAGTACACTCAGAGCTGCTAGGTAAATTCAAGAAAAAGTCGTAAATTTCCCGATTAAAAGTAAAAAAGCGTCTTTTCAACTTTAATAAATCCTTAAAAAAATAGGACTACTGAAAATATATATTATGAACTATTCAGTTTAATTACCTTATTGTTACAACTTGAGTAGTAGCTTAGCACGAAACGGCTAAGACAGCTACTAGAATCTCGAAGAGTAGCATCTCCGAAAAATTACAATAACTGATTTAAACACCAAGAAAGCTCCTGGGCTTGATAAAACTAGTAACAAGATGTAAGCTCGCAAAATTATTGTTTTTGCTGTTAATGTCATCTTAAGTCTTGAGTACTTTCCCACAGAGTGAAAGGTCTCTTTGAATACAGTGATTCCTAAGCCAGGAAAATACCACACAAAAGTAGATGTGGTCAAGATTTGCGTCGATACCTAGCCGTGGGGTCTTACTCGACGGGTGGTCTTACCACCGAGTGAAATAGAGACGTAGAATAGCGCCCCCACTGTGTAGTAACGGCGCACCCTACGATAACGTGCCCTGTGTAAGAGGCACGATATACGCATTTTAGGTGTGTCACACAGTCACAGCGAGTAGCATTTTTTAGAACATGGCAAGCTATGGACCCATGTTCTAACCTCCTTCTGTTGAGAATGCAACAACACATTTTGATCCACAATGCACCAATACACATAACGCAAACCGGAGGCAACTTACAGTAAGCCCTAGTATGACCATATTCTTGGCAATTTAGACACTGAACGGGTCCTGATCGCTTATGCGGTTCCTCTACGCTTATTTTGCAGTGTAACAGATAAATGGGGTGCGTTTCGTTCTTCTTCAATCTGATATCTCCAGGTTCCAGTTCAACGCGAAATAGAGGTTGAGGGACACGTTCTACCTGTAGACCTTTACTACTCTTCAGCTGATAGGTATATAGGTGGACTACTAAACATGTATCATATGCTGACATTGTTACGATTTTACTTTACGATAGGTTCGTTTAATTGCAAAATAAATACACACTGTTATTACTTTTACTGTAAGTCACTTTATTTATTGACACCACAGTTCAAAAATACAGAAACTGTTAAACACTCTTAGAATGCGACAACTGAACTCTTTGACGTTTCAAATAATACTGCCATACTACTCGCCAACACGATTTGCTTATAAAGGCGATATAAAGCACCAGAATGTTCGATTCCAGACAGATCTGGCAGGTTCAATTGTTATTGCTCTTGTTTTCTTCTTTATTTTCTTTATACCTGTTTGTGTGGTTGTGTGTTTCTTTATACTTGTATTTATGTAAATACATGTATGAGTTTTTATTATTTTTAAGAGTTTTTATTATTTAATGGGCGTGTGTGTATGCCCTACTCATTTTATGTTTGTTTTTTATGAATGTTTGCAAATGAGGTATTTCTAGACTAATTGCCAACAACGACTAGGTGATTAGCGATGTTCTTTGTTCTTTCTTGTTTGTTTTTCCATTCATTATTGTAAGAAAATAACTATTTATGTTGTTGTTGTTACAGACGAACTTCAAAAGTATTTATTTTTCTTTAGAGAGCTTATAATGAATAAATTCTTCTTTCGTAACAATATGTTGAAACAAATCGTACTTCAGTACATAATATGCCACCTACAAATAATTCAAAACCAATTTTGCGACCAGAACTTAAACAACATTTTCCATCTGATAACTTTAATCGATTGGAAGCAACTATTGAGACTTTAGCACAGTCGCTAAACAGTTTTATGAGTTCATGGACAATGGTGCAAGAAGTGCTAAAAATGCAATATATGATGTTGCAGGCAGTGCTTAGTAAACCATGAACTGTTTAAAAATATGTTTCTGGAACGCAAACGGCATACGCCAACACCAAAACTTAACTCCTGTACTTTCTTAATAATCAACAAATTAATGTCAAGCTGATTTCAGAGACTTACTTAACAACAAATAGCTTTTTAAAATCAATTGCAATATATTATACTAGATGTGCTTGCCTTTAGCACAGTCGCTAAACAGTTTTATGAGTTCATGGACAATGGTGCAAGAAATGCTAAAAATGCAATACATGATTTTGCAGGCAGTGCTTAGTAAACCATGAACTGTTTAAAAATATGTTTCTGGAACGCAAACGGCATACGCCAACACCAAAACTTAACTCCTGTACTTTCTTAATAATCAACAAATTAATGTCAAGCTGATTTCAGAGACTTACTTAACAACAAATAGCTTTTTTAAAATCACTTGCTATATATTATACTAGATGTGCCTGCCACGTTGTGGGCGTCCTGACAATATTTTAGTCGATTTTGCTTTGAAAGTATTCCACACCAATTGTAAGAATCTTACTTGTATAGTGCTTCAGTTATGGTTAATGTATTTCTTTATATAAATGTACCCATCATTGGAAAAAATTTATAAAAAATTTTAAAATTCCTAAAATTATTGTAAAGTTCTATAAGAGGGGTTTAAAATATTTTAATAATGTAATTTTACAAAGTAAAAATACAAATTCTATTCAACTGGCGCCATCTGTTGCGTAATAGTAAAGTAAAAATAAATAAAAAGTGTATTGAAAATGTAACCGTGTTGAAAAATACCGTGTTAAAAATATCCCAGTTTTAAAACAAAAATTTCAGTACCTTTACATTGCGTTTTTCACTGCTTTTTCTCCTTTTTCTCTTGGAAATAAGATACCTCCTCACAAAATTTTGTTATATTCCGCCCAGCAGTTTTTAAGTGATGCGAACACAAACGAAAAGCAGACAGACAGAGAGACGGATATGAGTTGCTATTTTATTATATGTATAGATGTCACTAAATACCCCCGTGGCAGAGCATGTGGTGGTGAAGCAATACTAATAAAGGCTCGAATTAAACATTATTTACTGTTTGATTTTTGTGAGGACTACCTTCAAGCAACAAACATCTGTATTGAAGAATTTCATCAAAACTTAGTTATTTCTTCGATTTATTCACCTCCTAGATTTTAAATATCAGAGAGTCAATATAGAGACTTCTACAAATCCCTAGATCGCTGTTTCATAGCATCAGGCGACTATAACGCTAAACATACGTTTTGAGTATTAAGAAAAATAACCCTAAAACGTCGTGTTTCGTTTGACACTATTTCTAAAATGCGTCTAAATGCGATCTCGAGTGGACAATCTACATATTGGCCCGCAAAAGATACCTGACGCTATTGATTTTGGACTGAGTAAGGGTATTTCAAGAGAAATGATTAAAGTTGAAGCATCTCTAGAATAATTTTCAGATCACTCGCCCACTATTGTTTATATCCTCAACCAACAAGAGATGGTATCACCACTGAAAAGCACATGCATAAATTGGTTAAAATTCATAAAATATCTCAGCGCTCATTGCTCGGAAAATATACTTGTAACATCAAATTAGCTGCCCAACAAACTTACTGCTGGACGCTACGTCCGTCATCAGCTCTCTTCGTATCTATCTACTAAGGGTAGTGTCGGTGTCGCAAAGCACCGCGCAATCATGTTTCTTCAACAAAGTTTGGTTTGATACTATATTAGTGTTAACTAAAAACGAATAAACAAATAAACTGTGTGGACTCAGCTAGTTTGCTGGTCACTGAATTGTTTGTCCGGGCGGAATCACCGGGACAATTATATGTATGTGTTAACACAAGCACTTCAACTTGGTTATCGTTTAGATTGGAGGAATGCAAAAATACAACCGATTTGTTTGATAGTATAATTGATTGAACTTTATTTTAAAATAGTATTTAACTTCTTAAATACTATTTTATTGCTGATTTGCAATAAATGGTAATTATATTATTTTTAAAGAATTATTTTATAATATTTTCTCACAATGTAATTTTACTTCTGTCAGCGGAATTTCCCAGCGGAAACATGACACCGCAGACAGTGCACAACAATGTAAACTTAAACAGAAGTTCAAGGTTGTTGTTGCATTAAAGTAATTTGAATTAAAATTAAAAATAGCGAAGAATGCATAAACAAAAACAGTAGTTTAAATTAATGATTTCGTGCAGGCATATGTATGTGAATATGTTTGTACATTTATATAAAAATATTTACGTACATATGAAAGAAATTCATTGTGAGAGTTGGAACATGCACCCCGCCGTTGAGCCATGCGCGACAAAATTGCAAATGCGACGATTTTACATTGTTCTTATTTATCTTAGAACTACAATTTATTTATTTATATATCTTAGAACTATAATTTTAAACTACTGATACTTCAAATTCTGGATTTGGAGCTTGTTGACGTACTGCTGGACAACTTTTATCATGATTATGATTGCGAGAACGAGGGCGACATAGGCAATGGTTCCGTGGTGATATTTTATATGCTTGATTTGAGATGGAAATTCTTCAGATACACTTTGGTGTAATTTGCTTTGTATTTCGGAGATGTTTTTAATTTGATCAGCATACATTTTGTTGTGAAAACTTAGATTGCTCATTGCCGTGTAAGAAGTCTGCAGATATGTGGAGACAGTTTGATGACCTCTGATTATAATTGAGTTGAACTTCAGTGTACAATCGGGTGATATTTTTACAAGACCAGATCCTTTTAAGTTTAGTTGTGATTTTTCCTTTTCCTTGTGTGGGCACACGGCGCTTATTCGGGAAGGTTGCTGAATAGTGTACAGCCATTGGTTGCTATATTCCAACTGTATTAGCGATGTGTTGTCAGCAACAGGAACAATGTTACAACCCTTTTGAATATTCTAGTTAAGAATTGAAAGCTCGCATAAGCACCTGACAAGTGCTTGCGTTGAATTTTGATTGCATGTGTTGGCATAGAAATTCATTCTCTTTAATTGTTGCACATGTGCTCCACTGCTTTTCTGTCAAGATAACTTACTGATCATTGTGAGCATATATAGCTAAGAAGTCGCCTCATGGTCTTATAGCAAACATTGTACCATTTATTGACACTGGAATTGGGTGTGGTTTCAGGAGCTCAAATGTTTCAGGATCAGATAATGGAATAGATATGTGGAAGATGACGTGGTCTTTTGTAACACCTCCCTTTATATTCATAATTTTGTATAGTTGTAGAATGTTATCTTTGCTGACTGGTAATTCTAGAAATGCTGGAAGGTGATTCCTTACTTGCACTAGTTCGGCTTGAAGTTGAGATGGTGATAAAAGCATTGGGCTGACTTTTCCATGGTGTGAATCCGTCAATGCTGCTATAATTTCTGAAGTTTAAGCCGATATTGAGTTCAAATTGTGTTGTTTCAATTTTATCTGTAGTTGTGAGCGGAAGTAGTAGCAAAATTGTGAGTAGTGTTGTCAAGATTAAGCTTTTCAAGGTCCGTTGTTTTTTGGTAAGTGGCCTTCCATTTATCGGTTTTGGTGATTGGTTTTCTTCTAACAATTTATGATTGTTTTCGTATTCTGTGCCTTGTGGACATGGTTGTTTTTCTTCTACTTCGGTTTCGACATTGAGCTTAGGGAGTGGAGCTAAATATTGAATTGCTCTTTTAAGGATACCAGAAGCTGTCTGGACATCTGCCACTCTTACAACCTCGTCGTGTCCTTTGTATATTTTTACTACGCGCCCCAAGTGCCATTTCATGACTGGAACGTTATCTTCTTTTATAATGACTATTGCCCCGTGCTTCAGATTTCTTGATTGTTCTCGCCATTTGTGTCGGTATTGCAGTTCATTTAGGTAGTCTCGTGACCATCTCTTCCAAAACTTATGCTTGAGATGTGAAACTAATTTCCACCGCGTTACCAATTTAATGTTTGTTGGCTTCGCTTGGGCATCGATTTGGGCTGTTAGTGGCTCGCCTATCAAAAAATGTCCTGGAGTCAGCGCGCCTATGTCGTTTGCATCGTTTGACATAGGTGAAATGGGTCTGGAATTTTGTATTGCTTCAATTTCAACCACTATGGGTTCGAGTTCTTTGCATGTTAAAGATGCATTCCCTACCGTTTTACCAAAAGATATTTTGCGGACTTAACAGCTGCCTCCCATAGGCCACCAAAATGCGGTGCTCTTGGCGGGATGAAATTAAATTGTATACCCCTTTTGCTGCAAGCATTCGTAATGGCTTCTTGTGCCTCTGATGAATGTATTATTGTGGCTAGTTCAGGCAATTTATTTTTCACTCCGACGAAGTTTGTTGCATTGTCGCAATATAAATTTTGGCAATGTCCACGCCGGGATATGAAACGTTTGAGCGCACCTATAAATGCTTCAGTTGTCACATCGCTTACAAGTTTGAAATGTACTGCCTTTGTAGCAAAGCAACAAAATACAGCGATGTAGGCCTTCTGCGGTCGTTTTCCCCGAAGTTTGTAATGTACCGTAATTGGGCCACCGTAATCGACTCCGACATTAAGGATCGGGCGCGCCGGCGTGACACGTGTTGAAGGTGAAATAGCTCTGGCTTGGCTCTGCTGCATGTCGTGCATCGATGGACTGTAGCTCTTGCCATAATTTTTCCTTTAATTGGCCAGAAATGTGTCGAACAAATCCTAACAATGTATGTGAGCCACAATGCTTGTAATCTTCATGAACCATATTGAATATCAATTTTGAAATGGGATAATTGTATGGAATAAGAAGTTGATGTTTTGAGTCATATGCCAATGAAGAAGCGTCAAGCCGACCGCCGACCCGAATTAGTCCATTTTCATCCAAAAAGGGTGTTAGATTCTGGATGGTGCTTGCTCCTTGTAACTTTTGGTATTTTCGCAGTTGGTTGATTTCTTCCTTAAATTCTGAGAGTTGCATTTGTGAAATAATAGCAATCAGTGCTCGGTTGAGTTCCGTTGCCGTTAATAATTTTGATGATTGTCGCATCTGCCTTTGACATCTGGTGTGGTTAATGAAGCGCAGAACGTAACCAACAATACGCTGTAGACGCTGAAATGAATTTTTGTGGTTAATTTTGTAAACAAAGGCAGGTTCAGTTGTGGTCATTGCTCGTGATTCAAGCACGTTTGCCTTTCTTTCGAGATTTGTTGAAACGTTGGAACTTAGAGTGAAATTAGGTAGCCACACCTTCTCCACGCCATGCAGAAATGTTGGACCATAAAACCAAAGAGTGCATTCCTTAAGGGCCTTTGGAGACAATCCATTGTTCTGCCTGGGTTTCTTCTTGTATTGCTGAAATTCGATTTGCTACAAATGTGTTGAATGACGCTGATGATGAATTAATCCATGAAAGTACAATTTCTGAATCAGTCCAAAACCATACAGGGCTTGTAAATCGAAGATCAGCCCTGATTCTTGTGGCTAATTGGGCTCCAAGTGTGGCTGCACACAGCTCCAATCGTGGTATTTTTTTTGGCGTTTGAGTGGAGCGATACGGCATTTAGCACAGAGTGGAATTCTACCCTTGAAAATGTGTCTTGATATTTGAAGAGTTTTTAATACATTTAAATCTGTGCAAAATGAGATCCATTTACTGTATAATGATTCAGGCAAAGATTGATCCCAATCTACTTTTAACTTCCACAATTCCTGTATAAACATTTTCGCCGTTACTATAATAGGGGATAGAATCCCTAATGGGTCGAATAATCTTGCAAGGTCTGACGTTACTGTTCACTTAGTTACCCTCTTAACATTGTGAGAATTGACCTTAATACCCAGTTTGTCGGTTTTCGGCAGCCAAACTAGTCCTAATGTTTTGATGGTCTAAGTCGCCTTATGGAATATTGTGGAGTAATTGTGGATGGTTTGCACACCGTTTTCGTAACGTGAAGCCACCTTTCTTCATAACCTGCACGAGTTGCTCTTGTAATTGTATTGCTGTTACTAAGCTATTTGAGCCGCCCAAGCCATCATCTACGTAAACATTTTCTTTAAGAAATTGGGAAGCAAGAGGATAACGTATGTCATTTTCTTTAGCCAATTGCTCCAGACATTTAGTTGCTAAGTATGGAGCAGCTCTGGTACCATATGTAACTGTGTTGAGTTGGTAATATGCAATGGGCTTTGTAGCATCCTTAGTAGCTTGACGATCTTCAGGAGCAATCAGTACCTGTCTATACATTTTTTCAACGTCAGTGGTAAAAACCAATCTTGGCATTCGAAACCTTAGGAGTATAGAGAATAGTTCGCCTTGTAGTGCTGGTCCTGTGAACATCAGATCGTTTAATGAGTGTCCTGTTGAAGTTTTAGCCGATGCATCAAATACTACCCTGAGCTTAGTGGTTTAACTTTCGGGCCTTAATACGCAATGATAGTAGTTTGGAAAAATTATGGATTCTGTGTCCAATTTTGTCATGATTCATACTCGTCTATAAATTTAGTGTATGTGGCCATCAATTTCGACTTCTTTTATAGACGTCGTCCTAGAGCGAGAAATCAATTATGGGCAATTGCATGGAAGTCACCTAGAGTATTGTGGTTTTGATGAAATGGTATTTTGACTGTAAAGCGGCCCTGAGTTTCTAGTTGTATTTTGTGCAAAGTGTTCTTCACATTGTCTGTCGGCTATTGACAGCGGCCTTTTAGTTGTTTTAACTTCATCTAGTTGCTAGAGTCGAGCAATGGAAGCTTCAAGCCCTTCATTTTCGATGCATATTCCACAAGATGCGTCTGTTAGGTGTTCTCTATTTATTTTTTCTGCAACAATCCAGTGAAAGACTGTGTTCTGTAATATAGGAAGTTGTGGAGATAATTTTATTTGCCCAATAGCGAGCAGTTGGTGATAGTGCTCTGCACCCAGCAATATATCAATTTTATTGGACCTATTGAACGCTGGATCAGCTAACATAAGGTTTTTCGGTAGTGGCCACTTATCAATGTCGATAAATTTTGATGGTTGTGGTGCTGTAATTCGAGGCAGGCGAGTTGAATATCCATTAATCCTTAAACACAAGGCCACAATGACTCGGTGCTTAGCTTTGGTGTTAGACTCACCGATTCCATTGATGTTGACTGATGACATCTGTTTTGCAATGTTAAGTCGTTTCGCCAAACGCTCGGTAATCAAATTGACTTGTAACCCTGAGTCAAGTAAGGCGCGCATTTAACCTCCATAGTATCAGTTTTGATTTTTACTAAAGCTGTGCTAAGTAGAACGTATGAGTTGGATAACTGACCGTGTTCTGCTGCTAATGAGGATGCTTCGAAAGAGGTAGTTGTGTTTTTATTCACATTGGGTTCAATTATTTTAGGTGGAGTAGTCGCAGATGATGTCGCCATCTGGGATATCCTTCCACTTGTTGATCCTTGTTTTGATGACTGGGGGTTGTAGTCTAGATGAAGTAGGGAGTTGTGCCTTTTCTTGCATGTCATGCATGATCCTGATGTGCAAGTTTTTGCGGTGTGTACTGATTTCAAACAGTTCACGCACAGGTTTTGTTTTCGAGCGAAACTAAGGCGGCTTGATGGTGATAGTTGTTGAAAGCGCTGACACCGATACAGTTGGTGAGAGCCGGTTTTGCAAAGTGCGCAACTGATTTCTGTTTGTTTAGCTGAGGTAGCGGAAACGTACACCTTTGATGACTTCTCCTTCTGGTTAATGGCTTCCAGGGATTGAAAGCGATTTTCCAGAAATTTAAAGAGGTCTTTGATTTTTTGTAGTTCTTTTGGGTTACTGAAGGTCCTCTCATATAGAATAAGAGTGCCCATATCCAGTTTTTTAACCAGTATGTGAAACAGCATGGGGTCCCACGAGGTCGTATCGACCCCAATGTTGTTGAGTGCATGTAGACATTCTTGTGTTGTATCATGCAACTGTTTGATTGCAGCAGCTGATGGTCCAGAATTAGGCTAATCTAAAAGCTGTTGAATTAACGATATTACAAGAACCCGTTGATTGTTATATCGTTCTTGCACTAGGCTCCAAGCGGTGGCGTAGTTTTCGGCTGTGGCTGAAAGATAACTTATTAGTTTTTCAGCTTCGCCCCCCAAGTTTGACTTTAGGTACCACATCTTTTACACCGCGGGAATATGTTGATTATCTACTAGTGGTGTAAACAAGGCATGATTCCAATAATCTCCATGGAATTTTGGGATTGTAACTGTTTGCAATGGTAGAACGTTGTTTTGAATAGGTTCGAAACCTTGTTCTGGAGTGCGAGGAGATAGCTTGAAGTTTTCAATGACTAGTGTCTTTTAATCCTGTCTTCATAGTAGCGGCCGGTCTTTCTGGATGCTGAATCTTTTTTATAATTCCGAATGATGGATTCTATCAGTTCTCCAGTTCCTCGCTGTGAAGTTTTCAGATCTTCCATTGGAGTTTCGTCAGTAGCCATTATGTTGCTCGTGGGTGCTCTCTATGCCTTTTGTTCCTGGAAACGGAGCTAAAATTTCTTGGTATCACGTCAGAAAGTTGCGTGTTCAAATCATGTCGGGGTCACCAGAATGTGTGGACTCAGCTAGTTTGCTGGTCACTGAATTGTTTGTCCGGGCGGAATCACCGGGACAATTATATAATTGTGATAACACAAGCACTTTAACTTGGTTGTATGGACTCAGCTAGTTTGCTGGTCACTGAATTGTTTGTCCGGGCGGAATCACCGGGACAATTATATGTATGTGATAACACGAGCACTTCAACTTGGTTATTGTTTAGATTGGAGGAATGCAAAAATACAACCGATTTGTTTGATAGTATAATTGATCGAACTTTATTTTAATTTAATTAACTTGTTAAATACTATTTTATTGCTGATTTGCAATAAATGGTAATTATATTATTTTTAGGGCCATTATTATAACATGCTTTTAAAGTACGTTTTAGTTAAATTTCACTTTTGTTCAAGTGAGCGATAAAGTGAACAATAACTATTTTTCGTTATTACAACTTAATTGTAAAATAAAATTAATATTTTGAATATATGGTAGCACAAGAAGATACACCGACTACTTTTGACAAAATAAAATAAACGTAGTGGCAAACATCATACCTTTAATTTATTAGTTTACTTTCAACAAACCACAAATTACTTATCGCTGCAACAAACAAACGAAAATATTTTATATACAACAAACGAGATCTGTTTTCCATTTTTATTTTTCAATGCCAAATTAAATTAACATGAATTTATTTTTCTTCATAGATTAGAAAATACGGCAACTTTATGGATGACAAAACATGGCAACTTCAAACTCTTATATCTGATGTTAAAAGTTAAAGGCTAAATGTTCTCCCCTTTAGTTTATTAGTCACTTCTAGCTTTAAGTATACTTATAATAATCAAAAACTACTTATCTCCCTGATAAAATCCTAACTCCAGCTAATGGCAAGTTATAATAAAGGGCCTTAAAGAATTATTTTATAATATTATTTTCACACAATGTAATTTTACTTCTGTCAGCGGCATTTCCCAGCGGAAACATGACACCGCAGACAGTGCACAACAATGTAAGCTTAAACAGAAGTTCAAGGTTGTTGTTGAATTAGAGTAATTTGAATTAAAAATAGCGAAGAATGCATAAACAAAAACAGTAGTTTAAATTAATGATTTCGTGCAGGCATATGTATGTAAATATGTTTGTACATTTATATAAAACTAATTACGTACATATGAAAGAAATTCACTGTGAGAGTTTTAACATGGTAGACTTTGTTCTCACCAATTGATAATTGAATACAAGTTTTCTCGTAGTCCTTTATCTGGGTTTGGTTGGTAAAATAGATGATGCTTACAACTAAACACTACCCTATGTAGATAGATACGAAGAGTGCTGATGACGGACGTAGGTGTCTAGAAAATGTGCATTCCGTTCCTGCTGGTGTCTAAAAATTAAAATTTCCCAATTTTTCTTTAATATTATCACCTAATTTGTAATTTAATTAATTCTTTCTTAGACAAAAAATAGTTTTTTAATTAATTTTACACTTTGAAATTAACTATCTGTTGTTTAGTATGAGAATACTACAAGCTTTAAACTACCTTGTAGTATTATCATACTTAAATAAAGTATAAGATTAGCTAATTAAAAAACAAACATGAGTTTAAACTTGAACCTAAAAGCCCGCTAGATGCAGAAGGCTAGATGCAAAAACAGCGATATACGAAACATTCATACATAACACACAGAGAAACACAAACAAAAAAGTCAACACACATGACAACTCATAGTAGGTTTTGACATGCATTATAGACATTATTTGAAATACATATATTGATGGAGCTTGAAAAGAGACGTGGACGAGAAAATTTGAATGCAGTAAAATAGAGAATTAATTCTAAAACTTAAAATATCAATAACTAAATAATCTATATTTCCAAAATAACTAAAATTATAAAATATCTAAACTAATTTAATCTAAGTTATTACTATTAATGTACATACTTAATTACTAAATAGGTATACAATGTAAAAACTTAAACCTATTAAATAAAATACTAAGGCCCATTATTATAACTTTCCAATAGCTAGAGTTAGGATTTTATCAGAGTGATAAGTAGTTTTTCGTTATTATAATTATATTTTGAGCTAGATGTGACTGATAAACTTTAAGATATAAGATATAAGAGTTTGCAGTTGCCATGTTTTATCATCTATAAAGTTGCCATATTTTCTAATATAATAATAAAGAAAAAATAATTCATGTTAATTTAATTTTGCATTTGAAAAATAAAAACGGAAAACAGACGTCGTTTGTTGTTTATAAAATGTTTTCGTTTGTTTGTTGCACAGATAACTAATTTGTGGTATATTGAAAGTAAACAAATAAATGAAAGGTATGACGTTGCCACTACGTTTTTAATTTATTTTATTTTGTCAAAATTTATTAATTTTATTAATTTATTTTGTCAAAAGTAGTCGGTGTTTCTTATTGTTATACCCTATTTTTTAAATTTATTTTATTTTACAATGAAGTTGTAATAACGAAAAATAGTTATTGTTCACATTATTATAAAAATGTTTGAATACATTTTGAACAGAGAAATACATATGTATAGGTAGACAAAAAACATAATGGTAAAAGATAAACAATAAAGAACTACGAAACTAAAAGCTTAAAATAAACAAATGAAAATTTATTTTATGGATTTAAACACACTAAAAAAAGAAGCGAAAAATATATGGAACAAAAAATAATAAAAAAATGTAAAATGAAAAAATTGGCGGTCGCATAAATTTTCGTCAAAAAATGTCATTGGTGCTGAAAGGGTTAATTTTTTTTTTTTTTTAATTTTAGCACCACCTGATAGTTATTTCCAAAAACTTTAAATTGATACCCATATTGACCTAATTTGTTCAAAACTGTTGTACACAATCACAGTTTCATATGATAAGTTCAGAGGCCCATAACTCTGAAGTAAGGGCGACCGCCAATTTTTTCATTTTACTTTTTTTTTATTATTTTTCAATTCTCTATCACCCAAATATATAAAATATATAACAACTATATAAATGCAAATAAAAATGTAAAAAAGAAAGTGAAATTTCAAACTTCAAGCATAAAAAGCATTAAATGTGTGTGCAAATTAAAACTAAATGTGTGTGCAAACTAAAGCTAAAAGATCAACATACACGTAAATCATCTATAAAAAAGCGAAAATTGAGTGAGTGTGTATACAAAAATTGTATGTCTAAAACAATTGTGTGAATGCCATTTTGCCGTCAAGCTTCTACTGTACAAGGCGATCGATCCTCGAACCAATTTGGTGTAAAGGGATTCAATTTTGGGGCACTGCCTTAGCTAGCAATATAGAACAAATTCAAAGATGCCAAAATAAGATTCTACGTACGATTATCGTAGCTCCAATGTACATAAAAAACTCTTAAGATCCCCAAAGACTTAAACATGCAATCAGTCAAAGCAGAAATAGCGAAACATGCAGTAACGTATCTAAGGAAGCTTGAATCTCATCCTTTGGCATGTAACATACTAAATGAACCTGGTTACATTCGACTAAAAAGAAGAGATATTGCTTTTCTTGGTCGTACATCAGCGGGGTGGTCAGCAAAAGATTGCAACAACCGTGAAACAAACATTATTTTTGTCTAGCAGTGGCTGGACTTAAAAAGTATATTCTTTATTTTAGAGTCAAGATGTTGAGATATATGTTATATGTTCAAATATATTGAAGATACAGTATACAACTTTTTACAGACAGAAAGAGCGAGAGAGAGAAAGCTATGCACCAGGGCTGCCAGATGATTTCGATGAAAAATCTGCACTTACATTTAAAACAATAACAAATTCAAACATTTTGTTTTTGTTTTAAATGCATTTGTGCAAATGAATGATCGCTTGCGACCTTGTGAGACAGGCAGTTCATTTCAAATAATAAACCATTTCCGTATTTGGGTAAGCATTTCTGTATAAAAATATCTACAGTTATCAATTATATTGTGAACTTCAGGCATGCTTAATTTAAATTTTAATATTACATCTTACGGCAATAAGCATAACTTTTTTAGTGTAAAAATCGGAAAATGCCGAAAAATTGAGCAGGCAAATAGAGTAAACGAGGAATTGGCTATATGTAAATCTTAATGACATTTTATTTTATAATAAAATATGTATAAGAATTTAATAAAAAAGTTAAAAAAAGGAAACATATTTTTATTCAAGTGTAAACAATTTAAAATGGTAAAATTCAAAAAAATTGGTAATGTTTTTGGCGGATTTCTGGTATACTATAAAAGATAAGATAAATAATAAAGTCAAATATCTCTTAAGCTGTAAGAGACTAGAATACTAGTATATAGTGAGAGCATATTTTTTCTTAACTTTTTCAAGTAGTTTTCGAAAATTCAAAATTTATTTTTAATCGGTTATACGGACCAATAGATTTTACACACCCGATTGTCAACTTTGTTCGACTGTGCTAGAAATACACAAGTACTAAAACATCGCTTTGAAAGTCTAACATCTCTTCTGATGAGTCTCCAAATTTCGTCAAAATCTGTTCAGTAGTTTAGAAGTTAATGAATTAATAGCAAAAAGAAAACCTTTCACCCACTACTGTGACTTTTTGTAGTTACGTGTTTTTGTTTAAAAAAATCGGAAAGTCAAAAGAACGTAACTAACATAAAAACTTAAATGTTCGAAAAAAAAATTATTTATAAAAGTAGAAAAAACGGAAAAGTTTTAATCGTTGCTTTGGCAGTTCTTTATAACTTGTCCATTATATACCAAGAACAAGATTTCGGTAATTTTATATACCTTATTTTACAGCCTGCAATCATAAAAATTATGTCAGTTTTATAATGGGCATATTTGACAATTATTCCATACAAATACGTTAAATAAGCCTTTGATAAACGTACATTAACATTTATGAATACAAGCCTTCAATTATAATAAAAAATATCTTTATGCTTTTACGTAAAGTAATTGTAATAAAAGTTTGACTAATATCTATACTTATACGTTTAAATAATTGTGCATTTTAACAGATGAAGATTCCTGTGGTCACGGATCTGAATATGAAATTATTCACGATGGTACAGAGACGGAAACTATTTCAAGAGATACATACATTCATGAAAATTTTTAAAGAAAACTGTAATAAGAGAGATTATTTTTATAATAATTTTATTTACAAAAGCTTTTTTTGTCGGTTAGCCACAGATTTGGTTTTACGCCATTGGTTCTGAATTTGTTCTACTGTTTTAGCGTTTTTAGACACTTTATTAAAAAGAATTTGAATTGCATTCCATGCCTCCTTCTTTTTTTTTTTTGTTAGAATTTGTGTCAATTCTTGCATTTCCAATTACATCCAATTTCTCCAAACCAATTGTGATAGCAAAGTCTAAAACTTTTCATATTGGTGAATAATTTATAACAGTTTATAAATTGGTATGTATGTTAACAGAATTCTATTTTTTCTTACCTTTTCATCTTGGTCCCAGTTTCCTGATCTTTTTGTATGTTGTTTCTCCATTTTTTATATTTTTCTTTCTTCTTTTTGCTTAGAACAAAACAAAATTTTTACACAAAATTTTAAAATGTTTCAAAATAACATTTTTTCTTCTTAGGAAATACAAATTGAAATGTCATAATCAGAGATGAATTTAAAAAAATTTATTGTGGCATCAATACAATTCAGAGTTGATTTATGAAAAGATAGCCAACGAATTTAAGTGTATTATGAATAAACTCTCTGCCAACGAGTTGCTAAGCTTAATCGGTATTCTAGATAAGAGCTCGTTAGCCACAACGTAGAACGAGCTGCTAACTTTTTATTATGAATAGGGCTGTAAATTCAATCCAAACTTCTTGGATCAATCTTTCTTCTTAGCTGTCGATAATATTTCTTTCAGTTATCGGTAAAAATCGTGCGTGTATTGATGTTTCGTCCATTACTATAATTTTCATTTCCACATTTGTTGTTTTCGTACCAGCAGGTTTTTAATTTTTTACAGTTCTTTTACCTCATTCCTAGTACCTTCACTTGCACACTGCTAAATGTCTATCTCAACCTCATCACAATGAGCAACATTTGTGAACTTCCTCGTTATTCTCTTATTGAATTTTCTAAATCTTCAACACTTCTGATGTGATTTTAATTTCGACCAACTTATAAAAGTCACTGCCCAAAAGTAATTCATAATCTACGCAATCGGCAGGAACAACCTGAACTTAAAACACATTCATCACTGTTAATAACAATAATTTCATTAAAATTTTATTTATTTTTTTATTTTATTTAAGCTATTCCTATTACCAAATCCAACAAGATAAAAGTCTGATTTATTTAGTTTAGGACTATTTAGCTCTATGGGATGTTTAGGTAATAACAATTACCCATTGTATTTTTAATAAATAACGATTGTATTTTTAATAAATAACAATTTTACTACCCCTGTTTCCGCCAAATACCATGATACTACCTCCACCGTCTTTAACAGTTGACATTTTTGTTTTGAACTGCATCTCTCCATTAGTTTATCGCCACATTTTATTGGATTTATCGGGCCCAAAACATTATATTTCGATTAATCAATGAACGAAACATTACCCCAAAAGAAATCGGCCTTATATTTTGTTGACTCTAATCAAGCAATCAATCTTGTAGCAAAATAATAATCAGCAATAAAATTCTTTAAAATCCTTGGGTACACTTCTTACCTAAAAATTAAATCTAAGAAAACAGCTACTTCTACAAAAATAGCTTAATTGTTTTAGAAGTTTTTTGCTCTTACTGGACTTTTTGTAAATATCAATCTTCTAACGAAAGTAACGGGAAATACGTTTTATTATATGAACAAAAAGCTACTAAAACATGATTAACCCAATAGATCTGATTTTACAAAAAGAAATATGATTATCACCATCGTTATTAAGAACATATTAAGTGTACATAAGCTTAATTTTCTAACTGTATGTTTGCCTTCTTTTGTTTTGTGGGACACTGTTTAGAAATACGACCGTATTTGTTGCACTACAGTTTTTCGGCTCATGGCTTTTGCCACCACAATTAAAACAATTTTTCTCTTTTCTGTCGGTTTTCATTTTAGTCATAGCTGGTTTTTCATATTTTTGTTTGAACGATTTGTCCACTATGTTTATTTATTGTTAAATAACTTATTCCGTCGATTACATATTCCATAAGGGTACTTTCGTCAATATTTCCCCGCGATGCCTACTCTTACGTACAGAAGAAGTATGCGTATAGTGTTTCGTCTTTCTTCATTTAATTTTGTGTAATTCGTTCGTTATTCCACGTTTGCGAGAAATAAACAGTTTGGCTAGCCCTTTTAAAGATTTTCTGCAAAAATTAATTTTTTGAAGTCGTCAAAGCCCATAATAGATGATGTTTCTAACAATTCGTCTAATCATGAATATACCGGCATGTTTCCTTAAAATGGTTTTACACGACGTGTATTTGTCATATGACTTGTCAGTTTGATAACCCATAAGTAATTTCCTGTGTTTGTCAAAATATCCATTTTACATACGGTTTTATTTTTTGCTTTCAAACGTACATGTGTAATTACATGTGACATACATAACCTACAATATACAATTTTGCTGCCACACAGTTTTTTATTTCCAACCACAACTGATGCAAAGATTCAAACCTAGTGCTTTTAAAAATAACAAAATATCAAGTTGGCATCACAGGATGTCAGATGCTTTGCCACATCAAAATAGAACACGTTCTATATGAAAAATGTCATATGTATTGTACAAATGGAAAATACACATGTTATGTTTGAAAGGGTTCACACGATGTGTATAAAATTTACACATGGAAAAGTGACAAGTCATATGACAAATAAACGTCGTTTAAAACCACTTTTAGCTGTCAAATGATGTCTCTATAGTTGATGGCAAAACATGAAGTTTTTTCATCTTTATTAATTTCTATTTTGTCGTTTTTTTTCTTATTGGCAAATATATATTTTCTTTTGTTTGTATAACTAATAACCGTCGTCTTAAAATTTGTTGCTTTCAGCGTTGCAACAAAGGAAAATATTTTCCTACCAAAGTCATCTTACCAAAACTTAAACTAAACAAATTGTTTTATCAAAAACTAATAGTATCTTTTATTTTGTCAACTACACAAATTCGTTTGCTTTGCTTTCACAATATTATTTACTACGTTTTCTTTCATTCATTTCAATGTTGTTAAACTTATCGACCTATACATAGGTCGATTATGGATGGCAACCCAACCTCAGTTGCGTTGTCTGTTGCCAAAATTGTATTACGTATGGCAATAGAGCACTAAAATTAATAAAAGGTTATCTGCAGTGATCATTTCTCTTCCTTATCACGGCTATATTTTTCGTCATCACTTTCCTCATAATCATACATGCGTTGCTCACGTAATTCAAAACATAGCATCTGCAATGCAACAAAAGAAAAACGATGATACGAATAATATTTTTTATTTTTATAAACACTTTTTCAGAACTGGATTGAGCGTTTTAACTTTTGATGAAAATGGTCCAAAAATAGCTTTTATAAAACTTCGTATATCAAAGGCTTCATGCTCAAGACATGAAGGGTTCTAATTTCCAATCGGCTCTATAGTCATTGAAAGTGTTCTGTTTAGAATTATCGCCTTGGCTGGAATGTAATGGCAAACCTGCATTAAATTTACGAGTGTGTTTAGGCACATTTTTAACGAGATTGAATATGAATTTAAAAACAAATTGGATTAGACAAAAACGTAGACATGAAATAATAAGTTTTTTGTATTTTATTTGTTAAAAAATGTAGAAAGTTGCCCAGTTGCGTTGCCTTTTGACAACGCAACTAAAGTTCGGTTGCCATCCACAATCGACCTATTAAATTTGGTCCACACAACTCAGTCATGTTTGTCCAATACAAAACAATTAGGCATCCTTCGACGCGTAATTTAATAGGCTTTGACTTTAAGTTACATTTTAAAGAGTAGTGTACATAGAATAAACAAATGTAACATTAAATATTCAATGGCCGAAATGAAAAATATATGTATAACATTTTTCGTGATCAGTTAGCAATACAAATTTTAAGCATTAAAAATATATTTGTAAACCAGTGTTATTCAAACTTAACTTCAAATGTACTAAATCGATCTATTTACAGAACAGGGCTGAATACAGAAAATTTAAACAGTCATTTGTAAAAAGAGTAAAATTCTTGTTTTCTTCTGCTGATCATATATTTGTTTTTAAATAATATTTTAATAAAACGGTTAACGGTTTTTGTTAAACTTTGCCCTTCGCTTTATTTTCGTTGTTCAAAAAAAAACCCAGTTTATCTTAAAAAACCTTTATTAAAATTAACCAAATTATTTTATATATTTATATTTCACGCAAACTTTGGTCCAATCGAACCGGATATTTGTAAGCACCTTTAATAAATTAATATGTTTTTTTGTTTAATACAAAGGATCGCCATCGTCATCGACATCGTCATCTTAATCCACTATCAATTCTTTTGAATATTTATTTAAATTGTGGATAATAATTTGCTTTTTATTAATAGAGCGTGATAAAGAAATAAAGTTCGTGGTTTTACAAGTCTTTGTTTTATTATTATTATTATTATTATTATTATTATTATTATCTATATATATGTATAACTCTATCCGTCTGTCTGTCTGCTTTTCGTTTGTGTTCGCATTACGTAAAAACTACTGGATGGATTTTAACAAAATTTTGTGAGGAGGTACCTTAGTATTCTGATCCAAATATAGGTTACTTTTCTTCCGCATATATATAATATATATATAGAAAAAGGAGAAAAGGCAGTGAAAAATGCAATTTCCGGTTTAAAGGTACTGAAATTTTTGCTTTAAAACTGGGATATTTTCAACACGGTATTTTTCAACAACCCGCCAGTTGAATACAATTGGAATACTTTGTGGAATTACATTATTGAAATATTTTAAATACCTCTTACAGAACTTTACAAAAGTTTTAAGAATTTTAGAATTTTTTATAAATTTTATCGAATTATGGTTACATTTATGTAAAGAAATACATAAACCATAACTGAAGCACTATACAAGTAAGATTCTTACAATTGGTGTGGAATACTTTCAAAGCAAAATCGAGTAAAATATTGTCAGGACGCCCACGACGTAGTAGGCACATCTAAGAATTTTAGAATAATTTATAAATTTGAAAATTTTATCCAAGGATGGGATAAAGAAATACATAAACCATAACTGAAGCACTATAAAAGTAAGATTCTTACAATTGGTGTGGAATACTTTAAAGCAAAATCGAGTAAAATATTGACGTGGCGGGCAAAAACAGCAAAATAATTATACCTGCTTTACAAGCTGTCAAGAAAATGTTTTCGGGACAATAAACCTCCGTTGATTTTTTGTGGTATTGCATGTAAAGGGTTTTTATTAGCGTTTATTCATTTATATGTAAAAATTGATTCCCAAAATTCAAGTTAAAAATTACAGGTAGACGAGTTGGCCAAAATAATATTTAATTGGTTATTTTAATTATTGTAAAGGAAAAGAAATTTCAAAGAAATTGCTGTAATGTTCTCCCTTGACCTCATGACTATGCTACATGTTCGAAAAAGGAAGAATGACTTGAACAAAAGTGGTAAACGGCATACAAAAAAGGATTTACGGTGCATTAAACATAAAATACTATTCATTATAAACCATATTCCTGCACTGGAGTAGAAGTATTTGCAATTAGTTATGACTGTGGATTAAATGTCTCACAAGGAAAATTGTTAGAAATAAAGCCTATGACGTCAGTGCAAAACTTTGAGAAGCGATACCAATTAGCTATTAAACACATTTATTTTTCTCCGGGCAGCTGGGATAACGTAATTTTTGTAGCGAGACGAACCTGATGCTATAATGGACCCAAAAAAGCTGCCGACAGTACTAAAAAATAATAATACAACAACAGCGACGCACAGAGGGGTATTTTGCCAATATAAGGCCAAAAATTAGTTTTGAGATGTGTAAAAATGTAAGTACGCAGCTCGACAGATAACAAAATTCATTTGTCGTTTTAAGACACTGTTAATAAAATCAGGAAAGTTGAGTAAATCGCATACGTTTTTATTGACATTAAACGATTTTGAGAGGTTTGCAATATATTTTTTGGTGGCTAATCGAATAAAGATTTTTTATTGATTTTTTTCTGTGAAAGGTTTCATTAGCAGCTACTTTTGTTAATTTTAAGAAATTTTTTTTTTAAATTTTATTTTAATTTTTAATGATAAAAAATTTTCGTTTTTTTGTAAAAAACAAAAGTGGAAAGGTTTTTAAGAGTGATCTCCATCGCGATCCTAAAAATTTTATATATCACTATAGAATTTACGATCTCTACTTTTATACTGTAAACAAAAACGTTGCTCGTTTTTGCACCATTTTTTGGGATTTTTTTAAAATTTCACCTTTTTCTGATTTTTCTTATCTTGCGTAGGTAAATACGAGAAAGATACCTTTATGTACTCATAAAATGTTTTGGTTTTTAATAACTAAAGGTAGATGTTTTTTATTTAAATCATTACATCTAACACTGTTATTACCTGTACAAAAAACGGGCAAAAAACAGTAATTTTACCCACCCCCATAGATTACATGTATACATACCTGTGCAGCTGTGTTGTAAATGACGTTTTTCCATGGAGCAAAAATGTACTTGTTTTAAAAAATTTTCAAAATAATAAAAACAAAAATGATGTTTAAAAAACAGATCTGACCTGCAGTTGATAATTTTTTTTACTATAAATTGTGCGACATTCCAAAATGTCAAGGAGATGGTGATATATCAGCAGTAAAGGACTGTTTAAAGAATTTCAAAAAAAAAACTGTAAATGGCTGGAAGGAACAGTAACAATACCTGTATCTGGCAGTTCGTCTTCAGAACGACTACAAAAGCCCTTCGTTGAATTAACTGAAAAAAGTAAGAGCTGAAAAAACTGAAATATTGGGCATGCTGCCCAAACACAATGACAAACTTGTGGGAAGAAAGATGCATCAAGTCTGCTTAAGGAAATTGTGCGTTCTCCGACAAGAGCTACAAAACTTAAAAAGGCATACAAAGCTCTACAAGAGGATAAAGTAAAACAGATATCATCTCTAAAGGCTCTTTTTAATCTTTCGCGAAAACAATATGAATTAATCCGAAGTGCCGATAAGAAAGTTTATTTTAGGTACTGTATTCTGCAGAGAGAAAAAAAGAATGTTATCCTCCAAAAGAAGCATATGATATAACGAAAACATGTGCTAAAATAAATATTCAACTGCATACTGCAAGTAAATTAATAAAATATTTAAAAGATGTTGTATGTGACTCAAGAATAGAACGTTGTATCTCCTTGGAACTAATAAGAAAATGCTGAGATGGATCACAGCTCGCTCAATTTAAGCAAAAGATGGAAAATGATGCCTTAGATTCACATACATTTCATAACAGTTTTGTCCCACTTCGACTGATATATGGTACAAAAGAAAAAATTTATTATTTTAAATAAAATGTATCGTTACAATCATAAATAATTTATTACTATGAATAAATTAATTATTTTCAGATAAATTAAATACTATAAATTAACAAATTACAAAAATATCTTTTTAATAATTTTGAAAATTTTAATTATTATTAGTCGAACTGTTTATGTATTACATACAATGAAATTTATAATCAAGCTTAAGTTCGTTTTTATTCTCTCTAAGAAAGAATTAATTAAATTACAAATTAGGTGATAATATTAAAGAAAAATTGGGAAAATTTAATTTTTAGACACCAGCAGGAACGGAATGCACATTTTCTAGACAGCCACGTCCGTCATCAGCACTCTTGTATCTAATCTACTTAGGGTAGTGTTTTAGTTGTAAGCATCATCTATTTAACCAACCAAACCCAGATAAAGGAATACGAGAAAACTTGTATTCAATTATCAATCGTCAGTTGGTGAGAACGAAGTCTACCACTACCTTAAGCTTCCCTCTTGTTGAATATTTTTACTTTTAATATTTACCACCTATATTTTGTTGTTCCTTCAGCGAACCTTCGGTTAGCAATGAAGTTACTTTTTGTTTATTTGTTTTACTTCCAACATTCGTTTTTAGTTAACACTAATCTAGTATCAAACCAAACTTTGTTGAGTAAACAAGATTGCGCGGTGCTTTGCGATTTTTAATTTTTGAAAATTTTAATTATTATTAGTCGAACTGTTTTATGTATTACATACAATGAAATTTGTTATCAAGCTTAAGTTCGTTTTTATTCTCTCTAAGAAAGAATTAATTAAATTACAAATTAGGTAATAATAAAGAAAAATTGGGAAAATTTAATTTTTAGACACCAGCAGGAGCGGAATGCACATTTTCTAGACAGCCACGTCCGTCATCAGCACTCTTGTATCTAATCTACTTAGGGTAGTGTTTTAGTTGTAAGCATCATCTATTTAACCAACCAAACCCAGATAAAGGAATACGAGAAAACTTGTATTCGATTATCAATCGTCAGTTGGTGAGAACGAAGTCTACGACTACCTTAAGCTTCCCTCTTGTTGAATATTTTTACTTTTAATATTTACCACCTTGTCTAAAAATTAAATTTTCCCAATTTTTCTTTAATATTATCACCTAATTTGTACCAGAAAATTAACACTGCAACGAATCTAATTGACAAAGTTATGAAAATAAGTAATGAACAATTTAAAACAGAAAATATTTAAAACTATAAGATGTATTAATGAAAAACAGTTTTCCAATAACAATAGTAAATTCGCTGATAGAAAGAGTAACTAATAAAACAAGTCTACGGGAAAAAGAAACGGACGAAACATCTGGCAACCCCAAAAAATATTATAGTCTTCCAAAATTAACTGAGAACAGAAAAGATAGGTAATACGAGACAAAGAAGTTACTTACATATAGATCAAGCAAGACATTACAACATTTATTTACAAAACAAAGATAGAATGTAGAGAACAAAGTGATGTTGTATATTAAATTAAATGTGATTGCAAACCGAATGAGCAGTGCGGAAACATTCGACAGCTCTTGCACAACACTGCATAGAAAACGGACATTTAACAAACTTTGACGCAGTTAAAATTCTAGATAAAGAGAAAAAGGAAAATAAGAGATATACGTTGGCAAGCTTGAGAATACAACAAAAATCAAAAAGTGCAATAAATACAAAAGAGGATAAAGACAATACAAATGCTAACTACACCATATCAATAGTTTAGTAATAAAAGCAACTGTGATCAAAGAAGAATATATTTACTGTGATATTTTATTTTCAAGTTCATTTTACATTTATTTTTGATAATTTTAAGTTTTGTGTAGTGATGTCCCACTTTTACAAAACTGTGATAAAATTTAGAATAATGTAAACTTGACGAAAAAGCATATATGTAATTATATTTATTTAACATTTAGATTATTGTTATAACTAAACTAAGTTTTCCTCTTGTATTTATAATGTTGCCAGATTTAATAAAAATTTCCCTGATGATGTTGGAAAAAACTGCCAACGAAACCTTATATAATATAACTTTGTTAAATAAATAGTATTTTTATTTACACAAAAAATTGACCTTGAAAGCCTATCTATAGAAAACTATAGGAAATAAATATATAAAAATGACCGGAAAATTAAAAAAAAACTTGTGTTTTTCAGAGGTAGGATTAGTTCCTCCAAGGCGAACTTTTTTCTCTTTGGTTCGATTTTCCCATAACAGATTTTTCTGCAAAGTTTCATTAACCTAGGGGGACTCAGTACATTTTTAGAGCCAATATAAGCTAAAAAAAAAGTAATGTCCGGCTAGATTGCCAAAATATTCCTGCGTGCGCCGTCTTGCTGAAACCAAATGTAGATGATATAATGACCAAGGGAGTTAATGTTGACTTTTTGAAGAATGAAACTAATACGAGTGCTTACAAATTCTTTTCTATTGACGAGAAAAAATTGGAAAAGTTTTAATACAATCTTTATCTTAGAATCAGCCATATCACATTTCGTAAATAATACCCAAATAGGACACACAAAGTATAAACAGCAAAAGAATATATTTTAGGCATATATATTGTAATATACTAAGCAAATATTTGAAAGCCCTCAAATTTTGAAAACATTTAAATTTTTTATAGTTGTGAAGAAAATGTTTCTATTAAAGTTAAATTAATTTTTTCACTATAATATAGTTATAAATACATGTGAAAACGTAAATTCACAAAAACGTTCATAAAAGATTTTTAATTTTTTCTATTAATGAAAACATTTATTTCACAAACTTTTCTTTTTCTGATGCTCTAATTCTATGAGGCGTTTTCTAACGATATGAAGGATGGGGATCACATAATTTATACTTAAGAAATTCGCGGTGAAGAATTTAGAAATTTATGGGACAATGTAAAGTTAGTATATGAGTAGTGTTTAGATTTTTCGCGGACTTCTACATCTTCAAAAGACAGTGAGTCTAAATATTATGCTCCTGATGAAATAAGTATAGTTATGATAAAATATTACATTACAAATTATGCGTTTATTACTTGCTTAGTTAAAATAAATGAGAGGAAATATGAATTGGAATCAAACCGGAAGTTTGTTAATTTACCAGTTCCAGTGGCCCCGTCCCTTTCTGCCGGCCGCGTATACTAACACAAAATAAAGAAGTATACAAAAACATACTAAAACTATCACCAACAATACCATAAGAAACATTAATATATGGAGAAGGATATCCATCTCTTATTTTGCCCACTCAACCTTGTCGTGGTAGTTTTCCTAAATATTACGATCCACGACCCAACACCTACTTGACCACTTCTCCACTTACCTTTCCATCGTTGCCGTTACCTTTTTAAATTGAGCCAACATACTGAAAAATTTCAATTAGCTATACAAAAACATGATTTATTACAAATAATATATTAATTATAAACAAAATGAAATAACAAATGATTTTTAAAACTTATTCTTAAATAAATTATAAAAAAAATAAAATAAAAGTTATAATAAATAAACTAATACAAAAAACTAATATGTTTTCCCTCTACTTAATTTTTTTCTTACTTGAATTTTCACTTTCCTTTCAGCCGTATTAAATTTCACAATAATTATATAAAAAATTACAAAATTTTTCTGACAACCGTACAAATATACATATATTTACTTATAACAAACAAAAAACTTAGTCAATCGAAAATCGTTTTTCTTAGGACTTAAGTTAATTTATTCCCTAATTTTGGGCGTTCGGGTCTCTAAAATACATAGCCTAAAGGAGCTCCCTGATGTTATCTAATTTTGTTCTCGTCTGTCACTGCACAGAATTCTATGAAACGCGCTTTCCTTAAGCTCTACACAAACTATTTCTGTCTACGTTATTAAAAATATATATAATTATATGAATTTTGTTTGAACTATTTTTGAATTAATAAATTAATTATTTAGGCTTAAGTTCTTAATTATAAAGAGATAAAGAAAAATTAGATACCAGCAAAGCAGAATGCATTTTCTAGACAGCTACGTCCGTCATCAGTACTCTTTGTATCAATCTACCAGGGGGGTTACTGTGTAACTCGATTCGAAAAGTAAAATCTTTCGAAAGAAATTTCCGAATCGAAAGGTAATCCGTACTGTGTAAATCGTTCGAAACGAACACAGAGTTGTATTCACAAACATAAGGGAAAAACTTGTGAAAATGTTGGTAGCACTGCTGTTTGAAACACAAATTTCCCAAAACAAAGCATTTAAAGAAAAAAAAAAACGATATTAAAATTTTTAAATATTTTTTAACATTGAATAATATGGATTGTGTTTCCTTGTGGTTCGATGATATAGATTACACGGTGCCTGAAAGAGTCCAAAGAAAATTAATTAGAGACTCTTCAAATATAATGGAAATTTCCAATAAAAGGTAAATAACCATACGCTCATATTGTTATTTCGCAAATTTTAACAAATTTTTACTTTTAGTTTTGTAAAAAACTTCCGGCTCAGTAAGGATGCGTTCTCCTATGTTCTTAAAAGCATTGAGGGCGAATTAAAATCTCCAAAAAGGTCTACTTCCATTACACCCACACTAAAGTTAGCAGCTGCTTTAAAATTTTTGGCTCAATGTGGGTACCAACACCAAATAGGGCAAGACAGACATTTAGGAATTTCCCAACAATCGATGTCGGAATGCTTGTCGGAAGTATGTAATGCTATTGAGAAAATTCTGTGTCCCAAACATATTGTGTTGGAGTCTTCTGAAGAAAAACGAAAAGAAGCCAGAAGATACTTCCACAAAAAATGCGGAATTCCGGGTGTCATTGGGGCAGTAGATGGTACCCACATTCAAATCATCAGGCCAGCTATCAATGAACACTTATATTTTAATAGAAAGTTAAAACATAGCATCAATGCTATGGCGGTAGGTATTATACTCATATTTATTAACAAAATACAAAACTGGAATAAATTTTTATATAATTTTCAAAGATATGTGACCACGAAATGTTTATAAGGTCTATAAATGGACGTTTTGGTGGGGCCTGCCATGATTCGCATGTGTGGATTTTGTCAAGCGAAAGGCAATATTTAAAACAATTATTCGAAAACGGAGATAGATCAACTAGGATTCTTGGTAACATATTTATAAAAAGTTATTAGTCGCTAAATCAATTTTTCTTGTTTTACACTGTTACTTTAGGTGATTCAGGATATCCCTTAGAGCCATGGAGTGAGTCGGCTTTTACCCTTTTTGCGTAGCCGGCGACCCGTGCAACCTAACCTAGAGCCATGGATTCTTACACCATATAGAAATGCTTCCGAAAATTCCCCAGAATGCTTGTTCAATGAAAACCATTCTAAAGGACGATCTATAATAGAACGATCATTTGGACTATTAAAAGCCAGATTTCGTTGCCTCTTAGCAGCACGAGAATTACACTACGCTCTGGAAAAGGCAGCAAAAATTTTGAATGTTTGTTGCGCTTTACACAATATTTGTTTGGAGTACAACGTTCAACAATTCCCAATTGAAAGTTTGGAAATCGAGCCTTCAATTCATCTTTCAACAGCTGACTTTGAAACCGAAAATAATACTTTAACGGATATAGCCAAGACTATTCGGGACGAAATAAAAAACAGTTTGCTTAGAAATTAGCTATGAATAGAGCCCTAGAAATGTGCATATATGACATATTATTAAAATTAAAAAAACACTTTAATGTTATAATATAAATAAAATTTATTACTTAGTTAAACAACAAAAATTAAATTATTTCAGTAAAGAATAAAACAAAAATTATTTACATACAAAATTAAGGATAAATCAGTCTTGAAATTCATTATCATAAGGTATTTAAGGAACTAGTGATGAATATGTATGTAATTAAGATAAAAAAAATTAATTTGCACTCTCGTCTTTTTATTTTCGTTTTTCCAATTCAAGGTCTACAATAGTTTTCTTCATTTCAAGTTGTTTAATCTTTCTTTTCGATTTCTCCAGCTCTGTCATTTTTTTGAATGCAAATTTTTCTTTTTTCAACTTAAATTTTTCCTTCTCAAGTTCAATTTTTTGTTTTTTCAACTGAAGCTTTTCTTTCTCAAGTTGGTACATGCGGTCTTGTACTTCATAGCTTCTTCGTAAATATTTTTGAAGACCAATCATATTTTCATTAACTTCTTTTAAAGCAGTTACTGAAGTTTCTTGGTATATCATTTGGTTTTCTACTTGCTTTTCTAAAAGGGCATCTTTATCTAAAACTTTCTTTATCGGGCGACGTGGGGTAGATTTAACTTGGACCTCTGCTTCGGAAGATGAATCTAAATTTTCATTTAAAACATTTTCAACACTAGAACTCCGACTTGATGTTGGCATATTGTGTAACTGACTTCTTGCTCCAAAATCTTGGGTGCCGGACATTCCACTTACAGCTTCCTCTATTGATAGCAAATTAGATGTTTGTTGTTCCAACGGCGTAAGCGAACAATATTTGCTTGGTCCACCTCCAGTCCCAGAAATACTGCTTCGGTTCCGACGGCATTTACTTTTAACATGATTTTTGAAATCCGCCCAAACCTAAAAAAAATTAAATATCTTATTCAACTGTTTGAACTTGCTAATAACGTTTAACCTTTTTCCAGCCCTTGACGTCTAGTTCGGGTGGCCCAAGTGCATTTAAATCGCTGCACAACTTTTCCCACATATTGCTTGATTTGCTCTTGGCATCAGGGACATTAAGATGTCCCTTTGCCAAGTCAGAATGCCTTGTCATATATTCCACCATTTCCTCATATTGCTTTTTATTTGTATACATACACTTTTTGGGAGTACTCCTTAAAAATAATAAAAAAAATTTATTAAACATTATTAAAAAATATATTTACAAAAATAAAATTTTTTTTAAAAATACTTACATTTTCACAATTGTCACTACCAAAATGGCTTTCGAACAATTTCCTATAATTTTAAACCACAATAACGTCCGTCTTCGTAATACACAGTTGCATTTACGAAAGGGAAAAAAACTTCTCCGCACTTTCGAAACAAAAACTACGAAAATCGTATTACACAGTACCATTTGTACGAACTCGAATATTTTTTCTTTCGAATCGAGTTACACAGTAACCCCCCAGGTAGTTTCAATTGTTATTAATTTTTCTATTTAAACAAACTTATCAAAGAAATAGAATCTGAGAAATTTTAATTTAACATTATATTTCATAGAAGATAGAGCTTTTTGAGATTATTTTACACTTGTAAACTCTATTTATTTTCCATATTATACTACCAAGCAAACATTTTTCTTTATTTTAATTCTCTTTATATATTTTCTTTTATTTTGAAAATGGTATATATCTGTCTTGCTATTAGCTATCCTTTGGTTAGCAATTAACAACAATTAGATATTTTATTTTTACAAATGTATATTTTGATTATTAACACAATAGTGTTGAAGTTAACAATGTCAAAGCCGTGCCCGCTCTGTGTATGTATATATGCACGGACAATTATTATTTTTTTCTCCTTTTTTCTTAACAATTTCATTAAAAATTATCCGGCTTTCGAGGGTGGAGTGTAAATAAACAAAAGGTTTACATACACACAAACTTACAAAAAAACTTAACTATACTAATGGTTAAAAAGCTCTTTTTTCTCTCTCTATGCACTAATTAAAAATACTTTGGTGGTTGTTTGTTTTTATTCTTTTGGTATCTACTTCTCTATCATTTTTAAATTTGATAATATCGACTAATATGTATATTTTAACTCCGAGTAAAAAATCTTTATGGGAATTTGCACAATAGCTTTTTAGGCGATTTTAAGTTAATTTTATAGGTGATTCAGGCACAACAGGAATAAACTTTTTATTGACTAAATTTATCCGCCATTAACAACAATTCTGCTACTCCGAAAGCAAATAAAGGATATGAATTTTTTTACGTAAATTTTCCGGAATAATATAATCTTCCCTTTTTTAGCAAATAAAATAAAGAAAATTACCTGGCTATTATTACTTTTGGGCGTTATGAAGTCAAATACTCAGCAACCTTAAATTGGATAGCCAGCTACACCAAATGACAATAAACACAAACCACTTATTATTTCCTCACTAATTCATTATGCGGATGTCTGACTTACGTTCTTTTCTGGAAAAATTCTGAATTTGCTTGAATGCGAATAAACTCCCTTGTGGACAAAAATTTCTCGACGTAATCACAAGTTCCTTTAAGCGCACAGGAGGTCTCCTTTTCACATAGAATTGTATTTATACTTTACTTTATCCACTATTTAGTACTTTTAAAAACACTTCATTATAGTTTTCACTTTAAACTTACTGTATCACTGCCTTCATTTTAATGAGCTATGTCAGTCACGAACTTCTGTTTATATGTCCTTTGGCCTACATAATATTTCTTCGCGAATTTTCTATACATATGTACATATGTATATAACAATTTTAGAGATCTCTCAGAACGTATCCCGCCAAAGGTTTCCGCCTCTCATTTTCGTACTTAAAACTTCTATAAAAGTTTTCCCGCGGCTTATTTATATAACTTCTTACAAAATCAATTTCCTGCCTCTCAACAGATAAATAGTAAAATACAATTGAACTAAATATTCGCGTTTTTCCTCAAATCTATATTGCTCTCACTCCCTTGTACAATGTCCTACCTTCTCTCCTTCCACCAGGCTAACTAAATATTTAGGCAGTTTCTTGTTTAAATTCATAAATTTGAATTTTTACTATTTTACACTTACATACTATTTTCAGCGGTCAAAATTATGAATGAATATCCGTCCCTGCCTTTTACTATCGATATTATTGTACTATAAATATTTTTTCGTTATCCAACACTGAATTTCTCTTAGTTTTATTATTGAAGAGGAAGCATACAAGATAGACAGGAACAGCACGGGTATGTATTTTTTTTATATAAATTTCATAATTTAAATAACTGTATTTCTTTGCAGGTCCTATGCATACATGTAAAACAAAAAAAAAAAAACCTCTTAACAACACAAAAGAAGTCCACTTATCCTAAACAACTACAATCGCTTCCCTCTTACTGTGACTTCATATTCATACTTTCCTGGACATAAACACCCCAATTGACCATCAGTTCAATTTCACATCGCTTTGCATCAAAAACCTAAATATTTTGAACATAAAAACTAAAATTGTGGACAAAAAACCCATAGCGAATTTTCCATTAAAACCGCCCGCAACAAATTTAACTTTACCTCCTTACGACGTGGACATGCTTAAAGGGGAGATCGTCTCAAAATGCCCTCTTTCACATAAATGTTTTGATATAGCGTGGAAATACCTTAAGGAGGCTTACGAAAATCTTCGTATGTTGATTTGGTAAAAAAAAACTTGTCTTTGGATAACATGAGGCCAATAACGGAAGATTGTGTTGATATGTCCTGTTATTTACCACATCATCCTGTAATCAAAATGGATCGCCAAACCACCAAATTAAGAGTGGTTTTTAAAGCATCGAATAAGACTTCGAATAAGAAATCCCGCAGTCCTGACGGCAGGATTGCGGGATTTCAACTTCGTTAATGGACTATCCCCGGATAATTTAGTTGATGCAAAATTATTGACTTTTATTGGGTCAAGCACCTCGAAGACACTTAGTCTTCAGTGGATCGCTCAGCAAGAGGCACTCTATTTTAAAGTTGATGCCATTACAGTAAAATCTTTTTACACGAAAAGGGAAGTTTAGTCCAGCATTGCGATGTTATTTGACCCTGTCGGATGGCTTGGACCGGTAAGCCATAAAATGGACGAAATTCTAAAAAACTTTATTCACATAGTAAATGAGCGCAAAATGTTCTATCTCATTATGATGAGAATTCGTATTTTCCTTCAGAAATGGATGAGAGCCACTCAAAGTTCAGTTTCAGGGTAAACTTCGAATTGAACCGCTAAAAAACCACTAACGTTTTATCGTGGGTTAAAAGTTTGTATGAACAAAATATTTGTCCCTTTATAAAGAAAAACAGTTTATATAACTAAGTCACGAAAACCTCTCAGTTTAAGAGTTATTGATTAATAAAGCCACAAATCTTTTTTACAGATTTTTAAGGCCATTTTTACAAGTGCTCGAAAATTTACCTTATATAATGTTTTCGTCGTTACAATATTTAATCGGTAGAATATCGAATACACAAACGCAAATCGTGCTTGTGTAGCAAATACAAAAAAAGAACTATTGTTCTGCTTGCGATCTTTCAACATAACGAGAATACTGTACTGAACAAACGCAACATAAAGATCAAAACATTTAATTATGTTTTTGATTGAGGGGTAATGACCCCTCCATTCTAACTACCTATCGAGGTACAATACCAACTGATCAATCCAGGCAATTTACTATGCAATAACGGCTATTGCATAGTAAATTGCCTGGATTGCGTCATTAAAAATTACCTTTTTTAATGACGCAATGCTTTAAATAACAAATTCAAGGAATACAACAGAGCATAATTTCTAGTCTGGCCTAAGCACTGTAAGCAAGGTTGTGACAAGGGGCACACCGAAGGGCGAAACATGTCCCTATTCCTATGAAATCTTGTCGTAAATAAAATCCTCATCAGGCTATGCAACAGAGCTGCTCGCCTGGGCGAAAGAGAACGGTCTTAGCATAAACACTGAAAAGACTGAACTTGTTCTGTTCACCAGAAGATGTGTAATTCTAGAGTCCAAGCTACTAAAAATCGGCAGCATTGCTCTGTAACTGTCGAGTAGGGCTAAACATTGGCGTAATCCTGGAAACGTAATGCTGAGAACAGAAGTATGTATGTTATATGAGTGCAAAAGGACCTTTGGGAGGAGATGTGGCCACGCAGTTTCAATAACTTCTGATCCCACAATGGTCACACTCTGAAATTTTTATGGTGTACTCACCATGCCACATTTAAAAACATATGTAAATTTAAAAAAAAAAAAAAACAAAAAACAATATCTAAAAGATTTTTATAAAACATTTTTTTAAATATAAGAAAACAATTAAAGCGTATTAAATCCCCCTTAAAATGAGCTATTATTCAACTTCCTAGGGCTTTTAGAACTGGAATTAAAATATATTTTATCCTCGAGCGCATATGCAAAAAAGCGATATTTTCCAACTTTTATTTCTGTATAGCTAAAAAATTATAAGAGATTAAATTTTTTTAAAATTATATTTGGATTCAGAGAGTCAATGAATATAAATAACAAAAGTTTCAATAAAATCTGAAGTAGTCATTTTGAGTGCCTTGTTGATTTGACGTGGAATTACCCAAACAATTTTTCGCAAATGATTTAATAAATTTTGATCTCTTTTCTCAAATTCCCTGAAATAAAAAATAGTCAAACTAACTAAAAATTTTTAAAGTATTTGTATTTAAATTAACTACCAGATTAAGAATGAACAAATTTGTTATTGAAATGTATTGCAAAGTAGCTTGAGAAAATAATGAACATTGTAGACTTCAGATATCAGTTAAATATCTTGTGTAAATCGAAAAATACGGTATATTTTTGTACATTTACTCACCTGTTGCTTGGTTGTTTGATTCCAGAGAAATATCAGGGCTTATGTTAATCTTGCTGTTTTCTCCTAAGTTAATCAATTGTTCTTGTTTTTCGTGCTGCTGTGTTTTTCCAGTAAGTATGCTTTCGCTAATACATGGAATAGTTGGAGTTGTGCTGCTAGATACTGTAGAAGATAATATGTCTTCGTAGGACAATGATGATGCGTTTTCTGAAGTGAAATGCTTTTGGGAGTTTTCTAATTGCTGAATTATATCTTCTTCATTGAATTTTTTTATTTTACTTTCCTCAGAAACTTGCACTGATTCTGGTTGTGTGGATAGCGCTGTTTGATTATTTGGTATTAAATCAGAAAGGTTAGGCGTCAAAGAAGGTGTTGGTGTTGATGATTCAGGACTAGGTTGAGGCGTTATATGCTCCTCTGTTTCTGCCATAGAATCCTCATCATGCATAGACGTACTTCCATGAGCATGAGATTGATGATATCGTAAGCCATTGATGTGCTTGTACTTTTTACTGCAATCATTTTCTGGACACTCAAGTAAAACTGGTGAAATTGCACATGGTAAAGAAGATTTACACTTTTTTGTGCTTATTTGTACGTTAAGTCCTGTTACAGGATTTATGATGCTTTGTGGTTGATTTGTTAAACCAATTACAGCATTGGATGAAATTGGAACACCACTAGCATTTATCGCGCAGCTGTTGTTTGCACCTTCATTGTCAGCACTTGAAGGTGGCGGTGGTGATTCATCTTTTGACTTTCTTTTTTCTGCACGTGAAGGTAAAAACGCTGTTGGTGAAGTACTTGGTGTTGAGCCACTATTTCCTGAAGAATGCGATGAAATACTGTTAGCTTTATCTACTGGTGGCAAACTAGTTGTTCGTGAAGTTCCACGGCCCCCTTTAGTTGAACCATTTCTCAGTTTGGAATGTACTTGGGAGTGCGAGAAATATATCTTTGCAAAAATAAATAAGGCAAAAAGACAAATTTTATTAACTATAAATAAAAATTATTTTAGACTAATAGTGCTATTCTACAAACTATTACTTCTATCATTGAATTCTGTTGTTATATTTTATTGTGTATATGACAACTTTTATTGCAATTTATAACAAAAAAGCTTTTTATAAAGCCTATAATAGCAATGGCTTTTTCTATACAATATACAATGAAATTTGTAGTCTAGCTTGAGTTCGTTCTATTCCTTCTAAGAAAGAATAAATTAAATTACAATTTAGGTGATATTATTAAAGAAAAATTGGGAAAATTTAATTTTTTTAGACACCAGCAGAGCGGAATGCACATTTTCTAGACAGCTACGTCCGTCATCAGCATTTTTCATATCTATCTACTTAGGGTAGTGTAAAAGGTCTTTATGTATATAATTTACTATAGAACCACACAGTGGTTCCATTTTGGGTTTTGCGTAGCTAAAATCTGTAACTTTCTTGGTTATCATCAGATTGTTTGGAAATTTTGAGGGAACATTACTGAGTAAACATTCAAGTTATCTGAAAAAATGAAGTCGATACTTAAATTAGTTTTAAAGTTGTAAAAGTTTTTTTTTTTATATTTACTTCCAAGTAATACTTCTTTTGTTTTGTACTTTGCCATACGTAGTATTAGGTAAAATAAGTAATCATGAAAAAAATTGAGGTCGGGATTTCGACGTCTTAATACGTTTAGAGGTCTCCTGAATCCATTTTGGCTATTTTCGCGATGATGGCTGTGGGTGGTTGGGTGGCTTTGTGTGTATGCCACTATTTTTGTGGAGATTGTACAGGTGATACCGTTTGACATATCAAAATGAAATTTAGTACGTGCCTTTGGTATGTGGAGATAAGAGTTGTATAGTATTTGGGTATAATCGGAAGGGGGCAAGGGGTAGTTTCCTTACCCCCAAATTTTGTGAACGCTCTACAGGTCACACCGTATAACATATTAAAACAAAATTTTGTATGTACCTTTGGTTTATGGAGATCAAGAGCTGTATAAATGTTGGGAATAATCGGGAGGGGGCAAGGGGTAGTTTACTTACTCCCAAATTTTGTAAACGCCCTACAGGTCATACGGTATGACATATACAAGTTAAATTCAGTATGTGCAGTATGTGAATTTTGGCCATAATCGGGAGGGGCAAGGGGTAGTTTACCTAACTTCACAAACCGAAAATAATTAATATATCCATAAAAATATCTGTTTCCATTTGGTAAAAGTTGAGTGTAGGTCACTCCAGTTTTTTTTATAGATTCATAAATGTATTTACATTTTATTACAAAAATATTGTTTGTTCAACATTTTTTATTTCAACATTTTAAGCTTCGCCGTCGCCTTGAACACTATACAAATATTAAACATTTTCTAAGAGCTTTATAGCATCATCACCCATGACATATTTGCTATATTTATTCCTTAAGGATGATATATATGTGGGATCTGGCATCCCAGTGTAGCATAATAGTGTTGCCATCAGCGACCGTTACAATTTGAACGGAAAAGTAGTTGCAAAAACTGAATGCAACTGCACAAGCCTTTTTTTGCAACTGTGTAAATATATTTTTGAATTCTAGAATAAGTTAGAAAATAAGAGACGCAGTCGTTTAAGTTGTTCTGAAGTGTGTAGTTCACTGTTAATTTTTTAATTTATAGTTATTATCACTTTTAAAAACTAACCTCAATAAATGAATTATTTTATTTTTTATCACTATATTTAAAATAAAGTGTTTTATTTCATGATAATGAGGAAAACCTACAAATTGGGGGCTCAACCTTAGCCAAATAAAGTGATGAACAGTTATTGAAAAATAATAAATTTTTTACTTCTGAGTGAAGTACGTTTAATAGAAATCCTGTGTGGAATTGAAAATTGTTATAAACATTTGCTTTTGAGTAAAGCTAATCTGAAGAACGTTTAAAAAATATTGCTGTGTGCATATTTCAAAAAAAAAAAAAAAAAAGAAAACGATAAAAAACTAATGAACAGAGTGATCCTGAGTGGATTTCTATAAAATAGTAAAAAAAAAAACAACTTAAACAACAAACAATATTGCTGAGTGCATTACCTGCTTGTTTTTTTCGTGCGTTGACAGAGTCATAAAATTATTGAAGGTCTAGAAATTTCATAGACACAAAAAAAAATTTTCATATACCTACATTGTGTTGTTAGTATAAAAAATTCAAATTGAGAAAAATAAACAGTTTCAAAATTGACAAAAAAAAAAACACACGAACATATATACATATTTACACACATTTATGTAAATATAGCGGAGCCGTAAAAACTGTTAATTTTTGTGTGTTGCGCGTGCCTAACATTTTTTTGTTGTTTCAAAAGCCATCAACAGCAGTGCAGAAGGGAAGCCAATGTAAAATTTCAATTTGATGAAAGGGTGAGCTGATTATTACTGAGTGCGCAGTTGCAGAGCAGCAGAATATTATTTGTAGCAAAATACGGTAAATTTTAAATAGTGGTAGATTAGTTATTTGTAAGCATTATCTTTCAATTCTAATTTGCATAAACTCATACCATTTGAAAATTTCTATCTGCCTTGTTTTAAAAATTTAAATTGTGTCGTTAAATTAAAAGTAATTTTGTTAAGCTAAATTTTATAAAAATTTTTTAATATTTTTGTAATATTTTTAAACTAATTTCATAATGGATAAGAAAGAAATATTGAATTTAAATGTACAAGGCTTACGCGAAAAGTTGCAAGAACTTCAGTTGGTCACTACAGGCGTAAAAAGAGACTTACAGGACAGATTAATAAAACACTTCGGTCATGACCCCGAATCCGATTTGTCCGATTATGAAGATGTGAACACTAAACCATTAGATACCCCAACTTCTATTAACCAACCTGTTTTTACACTTAGAGATATAGCTGACGGTCTTAGTTCATTTAGTGGTACCGATAATTTGGCCGTAGAAAACTGGATTGAAGAGTTTGAAGACAATGCCGACACAGTAGGTTGGAACGACACACAAAGATTTATTTATGCCAAACAACTATTGAAAGGTGCCGCCCGAATGTTTATTCGTAGTCAAAGCTTAAAAGGGTGGAAACATTTAAAAAAAGTTTTAGTTGAAGAGTTTGGAGTATTGTTATCGTCTTCAGAAGTCCATAAACTTCTCAGAAACAGACATAAGAGTGCAAATGAAAGTTTTAGGGAATATTTGTACGCGTTAATGGAAATTGCGAAACCAGCAAATGTAGATGAACGGAGCATAATAGACTACTTTATAGAAGGAATACCCGACTCACGTTTTGGAAAATCAGTTCTATATCAAGCAAAAAATTTTAGTGAGCTTAAAATTCAAATAGCAATATACGAGAAAATTCGAAATAGTGCTGTAGACAGCAGCAAAAATAAAGAATCTGGTATGACTAAGGGTGAAAAGAAATTTATAAAAACTGAAGCAAACTTACAGAAAAAATGTTATAAATGCGGAGTTTCAGGGCATATAGCTAAAGAGTGTAAACTGTCAGGTTTCAAATGCTTTAAGTGCCAAGCTATTGGTCATCGATCTAGCGAATGTAGAGTCAAGATTGAAAAAGATAAAAAAGAAGACAGTAGCGTAAATGTAATTTTTGCTTTTGAGAAAGAAACGTTCCAAGCAGGCATGAAATACGCACGACTTTCTTTAGGAGACCTTCAATTCTATGCTTTATTAGATACGGGTTGTAATATGTGCTTACTTAGATCTGATGTGTATGAACAAGTAAAAGATGTTTACAAAATGACACCGGAAAAACGTTGTTTAAAAGGTGCAGGGTCAAGTTTGTTTTCTACTATAGGGTACATTGAACCGGAAGTAATTATCGATGGCATTAATTTAAAACTAATATTATATGTTGTCAGCAATGAGCATATTGACTATCCTGCTGTTTTAGGCAATAACCTGCTGCAGTTCGTCAATTTGTTTGTTACTAGTGAGGGGGTAAAAATTGAAAAGAAGACTGTAAATGTTTTAAATTCTAGTACTGATCTTGAGCAAATAGTTGGAAAACATGAAAATGTTGTTGAAGAGAATTTTAATGTGCAACAAGAAAGTTCTGTAGAGTTTTTAGACGAGTTTAAGGATATTTGCATGAATGTAGAGGTACAGTCAAGTAGGGCAATCGACTTGTCACATTTAACAAACAAATATGAAGCTTCTGTTTTAAATATAATACAAAATTATAAGCCAATGAAAACGAAGGAAACACCAGTCTCAATGAAAATAGTTCTTAAAGATGATACTCCTGTGTTTCATAGACCTAGAAGAGTTTCCCATGAGGATCAAAAGATTATAGACGAAAAGGTTTCTGAGTGGCTTGAGCAAAAAATTATTAGAAAAAGCTTTTCCCAGTATGCGTCGCCAGTAGTACTTGTCCCTAAAAAAAGATAAAACAAAACGAATGTGTTGCGACTATAGAAAAATAAATGAAAAAATTTTGAGAGACAACTTCCCTATGCCACTCATAGATGACGTTGTAGAAAGACTTCAGGGTGGATACGTTTTTAGTACTTTGGATTTAAAAGACGGATTTTTTCACGTACCGGTTGAACCAGATTCCATAAAATATACAGCTTTTGTGACACAAAATGGTCATTTTGAATTTATGTTTGTACCTTTCGGAATATCCAATAGTCCTGCAGTATTCTGTCGTTTTATATATGCGATATTTAGAGAACTTATTAACCAACATGTTGTTGTAGCATATATGGACGATTTAATAATTCCATCTCGAGATGAAGAAGAGGGTATCGAAAAGCTTAACGTTGTATTAAAACTTGCCGCTGATTATGGGTTACGTGTTCGGTGGGAAAAATGTCAGTTTTTAAAAAGAAAAGTTAATTTTTTCGGGTATGTCATAACAGAGGGGACAATTAAGCCGTCCAATGAAAAGACTTCTGCTATTAAAAATTTTCCGTTACCTTGTGATAAAGTTGGTGTTCAAAGGTTCTTAGGTTTAACTTCATATTTTAGAAGGTTTATTGCAGATTATGCTTTGATAGCAAAGCCATTGTCCGATTTACTTAGGAAACAATGCGATTTTCACATAACAGACGAAATAATAGCGTCTTTTCAAGAGTTGAAGCTAGCATTGATGAAAGCTCCTGTCTTAAAATTATATAACCCAAAAGCGATTACCGAAGTTCACACGGATGCGAGTAAAATTGCATATGGTGCAGTCTTACTGCAAAAAGATTCAGAAGATCAAAGTTTTCATCCTGTGCAATATATGAGCAGAAAAACTAAGCCTGCAGAAGAGAACTATAGTTCGTACGAGTTAGAAGTGTTGTCAATCATAGAGGCACTTAAAAAGTGGAGGGTTTATTTACTCGGTATTGAGTTCAAGATTGTAACGGACTGTAATGCATTTACTATGACCTTAAAAAAGAAAGAAGTTCCTTTGCGAGTGACCAGATGGGCAATGTATTTGCAAGATTTTAATTATGAAATTGAACACAGATCTGGGTCTAGGATGAAACATGTAGATGCGTTAAGTAGGGTATCATGTTTATTAGTCGATGATTCGTTACGTCACCGTCTAAAAGAAGCGCAGATTAGAGACATGTGGACCAGTGTGGTTAGGAAAATTTTAGAAACAGATGTGTATGACGATTATTATATCCAACAAGATATTTTATTCAAAGATCCCATTAAGGAGTTAATTGTTGTGCCAACTGAAATGGAAACTGAGGTTATATCAATTGCGCATAGAAACGGACATTTTGCTTCAAAGAAGACCCAAGAATATGTCGAGAAATATTTTTATATTCCTAGCCTTAATAGAAAAGTCGGAATTGTTGTAGCTAGTTGTGTAGAGTGTATGATGGTAGAAGCTAAACAAGGCAAAAAGGAGGGATATTTGAAACCAATAGGCAAAGAAGACAGACCACTTAGTACATATCACATTGATCATGTAGGGCCAATGACATTAACTGGGAAGCAATATAATCATATATTTGTTGTTGTTGACACATTTTCCAAATTCGTTTGCTTATATCCAACCAAGGATACAAGTGCTGAAGCAGTTATAGATAGATTGCAAAAGCAAGCTGGTTTATTTGGAAATCCTCGAAGAATTATTTCAGACAGAGGAGCGGCTTTTACGTCTAATGCTTTTAAAAATTATTGTGAACAGGAAGGTATTCAGCATTTGTTGATAGCAACTGGGGTACCAAGAGGTAACGGACAATTAAATTAATTATCGTATATAGCAGTCTCTGTTCAACTTGCTATATTTTGCACGGCTTACGGAATAGCTTATATAATCATTAGATGTTTCAGATCGCTTGAATTTTTTATACCATTTATTCTTTTTGTTTTTAGCCAAAGAGAGTTGTTTATTATTCCATGATGGACCATTTAAAGGCTTAATAATATGTTTAGGAATACATATATCCATGTAGGAAAACATTATGTTATAAAATTTGTCAACAATTTCATTAAACGACGCATTACGGCTTGAAGAAAATGATAAAAATTTACTCCAGTCTGTAATCCAAATAAGCTCGTTCAACATGCAGTAATTTACTTGTTTAAAAGAATATTCTTTTTCCATGTGTGTGAAGTTAAATATGTCAGTTATATTCGTTTTTGAAGTAACGACTTACGTAAAACATATTTAAGTGTAAAGTTACAAACGTATATGACGTAACGTCTTACACACTAAAATATGAATTTTTCAACAATTTAAAAATATTTTTAACAACTTTTTTTGCGAATAATGATATTTCAGCAATTTCAAACCTTACTGAGATAAACGAACATAAATTCATATTATTTTTCTTGAACAACAGTTAGTAATTTTTTTTCTCCAAATATTTTGGTTAAAGTGGCCAAATGAAGAGGTAGCATCCAATACCACCACATGGAGAGTGTTGCCTAGGGTCCCTACTATTACACTAAAAAACTCAATTTTTGTACTATATGAAGTCTCTCAAGGATTTTGGCCAATGTGGCCAAATGAAGAGGTGGCATCCAATACCACCACATGAAGAGTGTTGCCTAGGGTCCCTACTATTACACTATATAAGCAGTTTTTCTAAATTGAGTTTGTGAGTTTAGTAAAAAAGTGTAAAAAAACTCAATTTTTGTACTATATGAAGCCTCTCAAGGATTTTGGCCAATGTGGCCAAATGAAGAGGTGGCATCCAATACCACCACATGAAGAGTGTTGCCTAGGGTCCCTACTATTACACTATATAAGCAGTTTTTCTAAATTAAGTTTGTGAGTTTAGTAAAAAAGTGTAAAAAACTCAATTTTTGTACTATATGAAGTCTCTCAAAGATTTTGGCCAATGTGGCCAAATGAAGAGGTGGCATCCAATACCACAACATGGAGAATGTTGCCTAGGGTCCCTACTATTACACTATATAAGCAGTTTTTCTAAATTGAGTTTGTGAGTTTAGTAAACAAGTGTAAAAAACTAAATTTTTGTACTATATGAAGCCTCTCAGGGATTTTGGCCAATGTGGCCAAATGAAGAGGTGGCATCCAATACCACCATATGAGTGTTGCCTAGGGTCCCTACACTATATAAGCAGTTTTCCTAAATTGAGTTTGTGAGTTTTGTAAAAAAGTGTAAAAAACTCAATTTTTGTATTATATGAAGTCTCTCAAGGATTTTGGCCAATGTGGCCAAATGAAGAGGTGGCATCCAATACCACCACATGGAGAGTGTTGCCTAGGGTCCCTACTATTACACTATATAAGCTGTTTTTCTAAATTGAGTTTGTGAGTTTAGTAAAAAAGTGTAAAAAACTCAATTTTTGTATTATATGAAGTCTCTCAAGGATTTTGGCCAATGTGGCCAAATGAAGAGGTGGCATCCAATACCACAACATGGAGAATGTTGCCTAGGGTCCCTACTATTACACTATATAAGCAGTTTTTCTAAATTGAGTTTGTGAGTTTAGTAAAAAAGTGTAAAAAACTCAATTTTTGTACTATATGAAGTCTCTCAAGGATTTTGGCCAATGTGGCCAAATGAAGAGGTGGCATCCAATACCACCATATGGAGAGTGTTGCCTAGGGTCCCTACTATTACACTTTATAAGCAGTTTTTCTAAATGGAGTTTGTAAGTTTAGTAAATAATTCTTGCAAAAAAAAAAACCGACTTCAAAACAGACAAACTTAAAATCATTTTTCTTTAAGACGGTAATTATACAATGATTATATTATATTCGAGGAAGATTGTAGCGGGATTTTTTAAATGTCATTGCACAAACTGTCAATTCAGATAAAAAAACTAATTTTTGAATTCAATAAAAACAATCAGTCGATTTTCTACCGATGGAGCAGTACTTCTTGAGTATATAGGGGCACAAGACCCCAGGGTTCTGTGCTTTTTCAGGTCAAACCAATGCCAAACGACTGTCTGTATACAGCGGATCAAAAGTTTGGCTATATACATAAAATTACACTAACTATTGCGACACCCTGTAATTTCCGAGTTCAATTTTTTTTACTTGTTATAGCGGTCGTAGCAATACAGGTTCATTGTAAATTTCAACCGTCTGTAACGGTTTAAAAGTTTGGTCATATACATCAAATTACATAAACTATTGCGACACCCTGTAATTTATAATTTTAAATATTTATACTTATTTTAACACACATAGTAATGGACATTCTGTCTAATTGTTAAGTGTTTGTCAATAACTATTTAAAAGATAGGGTCATATATATCAAATGACGTCACCTATTGGAACACCCTTTAAATTCAAATTTTAATATAAATACTTGTTAAAGAGAATTTTGACATACAGATTCTTTGTAAAATTTAACGTTGTGTCCATATACATCAAATTACATCAACTATTGGGACACCCTTTAATTTACAATTTTAAATATTTATACTTGTTGTTATACCAGACATAGTAGTGCACATTCTGTCTATTTTTCAAGTGTTTGTCTATAACGGTTCCAAAGATGAGGACATAATGGTCAAATTACATCAATAATGGGGACACCCTTTAATTTATCCAAATTTTATACTTGTTGTAATAGCGGACTAAGCAATATAGGTTCTTTGTACATTTCAACTGTCTATCTATAACAGTTGAAAAATTTGGCCATATATATCACTTTTACATTAACTATTGGGACACCCTTTAATTTCCAAATTCATATTTTATACTTGTTATTTTAGCGGACTTAGCAATACAAGTTCTTTGTAAATTTCAACTGTCTGTCTATAACGGTTCAAAAGTTTGGCCATATATATATCAAAATAAACCAACTAATGGGACACCCCTTAATTTCTAATTTTAAATATTTATACTTATTATAACAGACATAGTAACGAACACTCTGTGCAAACTTTCAAGTGTTTGTCTATAACGGTTCAAAAGATAGGACCATAAAGGTGAAATTACGTCACCTATGGGGTCACCCTTTAATTTTTAATTTTATTTATACGCATTTTTTTAAAATTTTAAATGGGTGACCTATAAAGTTCATAATACACGTAAAAAACATGTATGTTGTATGGGGACACCCTTTAATTTTTAAAGTTTCAAACTGTTTTTAAAATGGGACCAATCTGTAGCCATAACCTTTTTAATGGCGCAAAAATTTTTAAAATCGGTTCAGAAATTACCGAGTTCTGAAGGCACAAACATACACAAAAAAAAAAAGCAACACACAGACGAATTGATAACCTCCTTCTTTTTTTGAAGTCGGTTAAAAAGTGTAAAAAACTCAATTTTTGTACTATATGAAGCCTCTCAAGTATTTTGGCCAATGTGGCCAAATGAAGAGGTGGCATCCAATACCACCATATGGAGAGTGTTGCCTAGGGTCCCTGCTATTACACTATATAAGCAGTTTTTCTAAATTGAGTTTGTGAGTTTAGTAAAAAAGTGTAAAAAACTAAATTTTTGTACTATTTGAAGCCTCTCAAGGATTTTGGCCAATGTGGCCAAATGAAGAGGTGGCATCCAATACCACCATATGGAGAGTGTTGCCTAGGGTCCCTACTATTACACTATATAAGCAGTTTTTCTAAATTGAGTTTGTGAGTTTAGTAAAAAAGTGTAAAAAACTCAATTTTTGTATTATATGAAGTCTCTCAAGGATTTTGGCCAATGTGGCCAAATGAAGAGGTGGCATCCAATACCACCACACGGAGAGTATTGTCTAGGGTCCCTACTATTACACTATATAAGCAGTTTTTCTAAATTGAGTTTGTGAGTTTAGTAAAAAAAGTGTAAAAAACTAAATTTTTGTACTATATGAAGCCTCTCAAGGATTTTGGCCAATTTTAAGACAACACTAACTCTGCGAAGCTTTTTTGCTTCTCTGCAGAAAACACCCAGAGTCTTTGGCGGGAATCGAACCCGCTGATAGAGTAGCGCGCTACCAATCGGTCTATCGAGGCACTCAAGGATTCATATAGTCTCTCAAGGATTCATATAGTACAAAAATTGAGTTTTTTACACTTTTTTACTAAACTCACAAACTCAATTTAGAAAAACTGCTTATATAGTCTAATAGTAGGGACGCTAGGCAACACTCTCCATATGGTGGTATTGGATGCCACCTCTTCATTTGGCCACATTGGCCAAAATCCTTGAGAGACTTCATATAGTACAAAAATTTAGTTTTTTACACTTTTTTACTAAACTCACAAACTCAATTTAGAAAAACTGCTTATATAGTGTAATAGTAGGGACCCTAGGCAACACTCTCCATGTGGTGGTATTGGATGCCACCTCTTCATTTGGCCACTTTAACCAAAATATTTTGGAGAAAAAAAATTACTAACTGTTGTTCAAGAAAAATAATATGAATTTATGTTCGTTTATCTAAGTAAGGTTTGAAATTGCTAAAATATCATTATTTGCAAAAAAAGTTGTTAAAAATATTTTTAAATTGTTGAAAAATTCATATTTTAGTGTGTCAGACGTTACGTCATATACGTTTTTAACTTTACACTTAAATATGTTTTACGTAAATCGTTAGGTCAAAAACGAATATAACTGACATATTTAACTTCACACACATTCTTTTTCCGCACTATAGGACGATGACAAGACTTGTTCAGATGGAATAGACATAATTAATTCAATGGCAGGATGGTGCTGGTCTTCAGGATGTGTAACAGGAGATGATCGTTTTATGTAACTATCCTCTTTATCATTCACAAAGACTAAATCAAGGATCTTACAGTAGTCATTTAGTATGCCATTAATTTGATAAAGGCTCACATATAAATTGTTAACAAAATCTATCCAGGCATCATTCAGCATAGATTGAACATAATATCATTCATCAGACAAATACTTCCACGAAATTGATGGCATGTTAAAGTCACCCATTATTACAAAAGATTCATTTTCATTTGATGAACCAGCAACAGATTTAATGGCTTCGCCGTGCTGATTATAAATTTTATTGCTTGCAATAAAATTGTATGAGGGGTACCACGCTCACTGTCCCAATTCAGCCTATGTTTTTCTAGAGTATACGCATGGGTATGGGGTTTACTTGTACCCATTTTGAAGACCATACCTGTTCTCTATACACACAATAATAATTTTTAACTTTGTATGGGAGGTACCATGCCCACTGTCCCCATTCATTCTGTATTTTGTCAGACTATGCGCCTTAGCACAAAGGCTACTATTGGAAAGTTTCAATGCGCTATCTACTGCAGTTCGCCAGGAACACGATAACAATTTTTTACTTTGTATAGGCGGTACCACGCCAACTATTCCGGCTAAAACTCATGAAGCAATACACATACAGAGAACATTTGTACATAAAAACCTTGGTATTGACGTCACCTTTCATATAAACTTTGCAGAAACAAAATCGGTTCACGCATTCCAGAGAACATCAATTTCTAACACAATGCATCTTTTTTTTATATATATAGATTTTTTGTTTTTTTTTATGTTTTTAAATATTGCCCCTACGTTTTTGCTTATATTATAACTTGGGTGTGAAAAACAGCAGAACAAAACGTGAAATAAGAAACAATTGTTTTAGTTTTAAGTTTATATATTTTTTTTTAATATATATATTTTTTACCTTTGATAATACAAGTGCGCTGTGTCTTCTTTTAGTTAAAAACGAGAAGAAGTATTTCAAAAAAAAAAAAAAAAAAACAACGAATATGGCGAAAACCAAGTTTTGTTGAACCGTTAGCGGTTTTACTCGTTAGAATCCAAAATACTCCCAAAAAATACAAATTTACAAAACGAGTAAAATTTAGATCCTAACAGAGTCACATTTACTTAGTAAAATTCATAACTAAAAGTTAAATGCAACATAAAAAGATAAATTTTAATTGTTTTTTTTTTTTATTTTCAAAATCAAAGTATGGTTTTTACTACAGATCCACCAACTGAACCCAATTAAGGGATGGTTTTGAGCAGAAACATGAACTGATTAAATACAATTTGATACGATTATATAGGCGATTGGCCAGATATAACCCACCCAAAAATTGTATCTTGGGCCAGTGGACAACCCGGACACGAATAAATTTTTGCGGTTAAAACTTGTGAGCTCAGTTCCGGACCGAGCACCATTGCAACCTGGCCTGAGTGGTAGAACGTTGGATCTGCCAGCTGCATGCCAGGAAAATATTCCCGAACAGTCTCTGCAACGTCCTCTATTGGGGTTTTTATACCCTTAATTTTTTTAACTTTTGCCGTCAGGGACACTCTTTTAATATAAAGATTGAATGGTTATGCCCATGCTTCTGGGCAACTAGTCCAAAACTGTGGTAATTTAACAGAAGCGGTTGAAATCTCCATATTAGGCATGAAATCAATTTCCACAGAAACAAAACGTTGTCTTTTTGACATAATCTGATTGCGTAGATGAATTACTATTATTTTCGGAATTTAAATTTTTTGAAAAATCGTGTGTACCAGAGAATGATTTTCACGAGTAGACGAGTGCAACATTTTAAGAAGAGGAGTTCAATACAATGGAATATTTAACAAAGCCTAATAACTAATACTTATAATGTAAAACAAATATTTGTGTATAGAGTAGAGTATCACTATATCGTTTCATTATATAAATTATATAACTAATTAAACTAATTAATAGTTACTTGACCAAATTTCATATCTGGAAACACCTTTCAACTTCCAGAATTTTTTTTGAGCTTTTTTTGAATTTCTATCTGCTTCTCTGGATAATCTTTAGAATTTTCTTATAGTTTTGAAAATTCGTTTTTCTTGAACATTCTTCAATTCAACAAATTTAATTGATCTTGCCAACAATGTCTCTTGCTAAATTATTTAAGCAGGATCGCCAATTGTAGCGGCTTATTTTCGAATAGAATTTAACTATTTTTTATTATTTTATTATATATGCGATTGAAAAAGAACGAAACGCACCCTATCTATAATTTAAGATATCTGTTGCACCGCAAAATAAGCGTAGAGGAACCGCATAAGCGATCAGGACCCGTACAGTGTCTAAATTGCCAAGAATATGGTCATACTAGGGCTTACTGCAAATTGCCTCCGGTTTGCGTTGTGTGTGGAGAGCTACATTGTTCCGCCCAATGCGACAAAGCAAGGGATGACTCGAAAGTTAAAAAATGTAGCAATTGCGGTGGAAACCACACTGCTAACTACAGAGGCTGTCCAGTTTTTTCTATGGTAAGGAAAACCACTCAAAAATCAAATACTCCTGCTAAGCACCCACAATATCGAGCAAATGCTCATTACCCTCAGTTAGCCCAACCAACAACCCAACATGATTCATACGCGGATATGGTAAAAACCAATCATACTGCAGTACATAAAGCGACACCGACAACTAATTCTACTCCTAATTTGCAAACGCATCCTAAAGAACAAACACCATCTGGTAATTTCAATCGTCTCGAAGCAAGCATCGAGACATTAGTGCATTCGATAAACAGTTGTATGAGCTCTATGAGCAGCATGATGCAAGAAATGGTACGCATGCAATCTACTATGTTGCAGGCATTACTTAACAAACCATGAACTGTTTAAAAATATGTTTCTGGAACGCAACACAAAAATGAACTCGAGTACTTCCTTAAGAAGGAACAAATTGATGTCATGCTGGTTTCAGAGACTCACTTAACAACAAATAGCTTTTTCAAAATAAATGGCTATTTCTTATATGACACCAAAGACCCCCGTGGCAGAGCATGTGGTGGTTCAGCAATACTAATAAAGGCTCGAATCAAACATTATTTACTGTGTGATTTTTGTGAAGATTACCTACAAGCAACAAACATCTGTATTGAAGAATTTCATCAAAACTTAGTTATTTCTTCAATTTATTCACCTCCTAGGTTTCAAATATCAGAGAGTCAATACAGCGATTTCTTCAAATCACTAGGTCCCTGTTTCATAGCATCAGGCGACTACAACGCTAAACATACGTTTTGGGGATCACGCCTAATAACTCCAAAAGGTCGAGTTTTGTTTGAAACAATTTCAAAACTGCGTCTGAATGTGATATCGAGTGGACAACCCACCTATTGGCCTACTGATCGACAAAAAATACCGGATGTTATTGATTTTGTCGTGATTAAGGGTATTCCAAGAGAAACGATTAAAGCTGAAGCGTCACTTGAATTATCCTCAGATCATTCACCCACTATCGTCTATATATGGGACAAACAAAACATCATATCACCAATGACTACCTCAAGCATTAATTGGTTGAAATATAGAAAGTATCTTAGTACTCATTGTTCGGAAAACATCCCGCTAAGATCACCTGAAGACGTAGAGCGGAGTCTTATTGATTTTGACCAAAACCTCAAATCAGCTGCCCAACATTCAACAATAACCCGACAATTAGCTAGATACAATCAAATTTATTCTGCAGATATCGAACGGCTCTTGGCTGAAAAAAGAAAAATTCGTAGAGAATGGCAATCACAGAGATCTCCTCAACTCAAAAGCAGACTTAAAGAATGCACGAACCAGCTAAGAGACATGCTGGAATCTCGAAGAGTAGCATCCCTGAAAAACTATTTGGGAGAGAGACCTAGACGCAACTCCTCAATCAGATTATTCGTTATGGCGTGCTTGTAGAAACCTTAAAAGGCCAGTCTTACGTAAGCCTCCCTTGCGAACTTCAGCTGGCGTTGATAAAACCAGTAACAAGATGTTAATTGAGTTGCCCCGTGTAGCTTGCAGAATCGTTCTTTTTATTTTTAATGCTATTTTACGTTTTGAGTTCTTTCCCACAGATTGGAAGGTGTCCTTGGTTACCATGATTCCTAAACCAGGAAAAGACCACACAAAAATTGAATCATACAGACCTATAAGCCTTTTGTCAAATATGTCAAAGCTGTTTGAGAGGATGTTAATAACTAAGCTTAACCCTATTCTAAGCGACAAAGAATGTAATTCAAACCATCAATTCGGCTTCAGGAAAAAACATAGTACGATCGAACAAACTCACAGGTTAGTCAATGTTGTTAAGAAGACATTTGAAGAGAGAAAATACTGCTCTGCGCTTTTTATCGACGTTTCTCAAGCATTCGATAAGGTATGGCATGAAGGCCTAATATATAAGCTAAAACTGAATTTGCCCGTAAACCTATATAAGCTGCTAGATAGTTATTTAACCGAACGAAAATTTATTGTGAAAGAAGGATATTTTTTGAGCTCACCTCAGCCAATCGAAGCCGGAGTTCCCCAAGGTAGTATATTGGGGCCCTTTTTATACTTATTGTATACTTCAGACATGCCAACTAGTAACCGAGTTCACACATCGACATTTGTTGACGACACAGCTTTTTTGAGCATTCACGAAAGACCCGAAGTAGCATCACGATATTTACAAGACCACATATCCAATTTAGAAAAATGGTTGAAGAAATGGAGAATAAAAGTGAATGAACAAAAATGTACTCACATAACCTTCACACTGCGTACAGCATCTTGCCCCCCTATTCGGATAAATAACCAAACGATACCTCAGCTTTCAGACGTCAAATATCTCGGCATACATCTTGACCGGCGCCTTACATGGAAACGGCACATAGAAACAAAGTTAACACAAATGAAGTTGAAAGCAGTCCAACTAAACTGGCTAATTGGCAGAAATTCTACTCTAGCTTTAGACTGCAAACTTTTATTATACAAGTCAATTCTAAAACCAATATGGTGTTATGGCATTCAATTATGGGGCACTGCCTCAGCTACCAACGTAGAAAAAATTCAAAGGCGCCAAAATAAGATTCTACGTATTATTACATCTGCTCCCTGGTATTTTTTGTCCAGCACTGGTTGGACTTAACAAGTATATTTTTAGACTTAAGATATGAGTAATTATTGATAGTTCAATTAAATTGAAGATACAATAAATAAAAATTGCGAAAAAAAAATTTTTTTATTTAACAAAATGTTTAAAATTTATTTAACCAACAGACAAAATTTAATAATGATAAATCAGAAAATTATTGATTATATAAAAATCCATACAAACTAGATTTTAAAAATATTTATAATAATGACAAAATCAAGTTGTAAATAAAAAGGTACATGGGGCATGAGTCCCTACGAAGTGTGGAATTTATATGAGTACATTTTCGTTCATTCACCTTTATTCTCCACTTCTTTAACCATCTTTACAAATTGATATGTGGTCTTGTATATGTTGTGATGCTACTTGGGCGGTTTAATGGATACTTAAAAAAGCTGTGTCATCAGCAAATGTTGATGTGTGCACTTGATTGCTAGTTGGCATATCGGATGTGTACAGCAAGTATAAACTGGGTCCCAAAATACTACCTTGTGGAACTCCGGCTTTAATAAGCTGAGGCGAGCTTAAGAAATCTTCCTTTTATTATGAACTTTTGATCAGATAAATAATTTTTTTATCAGCTTATAGAAGTTTTTGGGCAAATTCAGATTTAACTTGTATATAAGGCCTTCGTGCCATACCTTGTCAAATGCTTGAGAAACGACGATAAAAAGTGCAGAACAGTATTTTTTTGCTTCAAAGGTCTTTTTAATTTCATTTACTAATCTGAGTGCTTGTTGGATCGTACTATGTTGTTTTCTGAAGCCAAATTGATTGTTCGGAGAACATCCTTTGGCGCTTTGGCGCGCAAGTAGCATCACAAGATTTACAAGATCACGTACTCAAAGTGGAAAAATGGTTAAAGAAATGGAAAATAAAGATGAATAAACAAAAATGCACTCATATAACTTACACACTGCGTACGGACTCATGCCCTTACGCATAAATAATCAAATGATACCCCAGCTTGCAGACGTCAAATACATCGGTATACATATTGACCGGAGCTTTACTTGGAAAAGCCACAGAGAATCCAAGTTAACACAAATAAAGTTAAAAGCAGTCCAACTTAACTGGCTTATTGGCAGAAATTCTACCTTCAGCTTAGATTGCAAACTACTACTGTACAAGTCGATCCTTAAACCAATTTGGTGTTATGGCATTAATTATGGGGCACTGCATCAGCTAGCAGTGTTGAAAAAATTCAAAGGCGCCAAAATAAGATTCTACGAATAATCACAGTTGCTTCCTGGTATTTCAAAAGCTCTAATATTCATAAGATCTAAACGTGACAACAGTTAAATCAGAAATAGCGAAACATTTTTTTTTTCATAATTTATTTACTGTATCTTCAATATTTTTGAACCAGCAATAATTACTCGTATCTTAAGTCTAAAATAAAATATTCTTTTTAAGTCCAGCCAGTGCTAGACAAAAATAATGTTTGTTTCACGGATTTTAAAATCATCATCCCTCTAATGTACGGCCAAGAAAAGCAGTATCTCTTCTTTTTAGTCGAATGTAACCAGGTTCATTCACTATGTTACGCGCCAAAGGTTTTGGATGAGATTCAAGTCTCTTTAGATATGTGACTGCATGTTTCGCTATTTCTGCTTTAACTGATGGCATGTTTAGGTCTTTGTGGATGTTCGAATTTTTTATATACCAGGGAGCAGATGTAATAATACGTAAAATCTTATTTTGGCGCCTTTGAATTTTTTCTACATTGCTAGCTGAGGCAGTGTCCCATAACTGAATCCCATAACACCAAATTGGTTTGAGGACCGACTTGTACAGTAGAAGTTTACAATCTAAGCTCAGGTTGGAGTTTCTGCCAATAAGTCAATTTAGTTGTACTGCTTTTAGTTTCATTTGTGTTAACTTGAAGTCAATGTGGCTTTTCCAAGTAAGGCGACGGTCAAGATTTATACCCAGGTTTTTAAGGTCTGAAAGCTGTGGTATCATTTGGTTATTTATGCGAATAGGAGGACATGAGTCCCTGCGCAGTGTGAAAGTTATGTGAGTGCATTTTTGTTCATTCACTTTTACTCTCCATTTTTCTAGCCATTTTTCCAAATCCAAGACCACATGGTCTTGTAAAAGTTGTGATGCTTCTTGGCACTTTCATGAATACTTAAAAAGGCTGTGTCATCTGCAAAAGTTGATGTGTGGACTAGGGTACTAATTGGCATATCTGATGTGTACAGTAAATATAAAATTGGTCCCAAAATACTACCTTGGGGAACTCCGGCTTCAATGAGCTGTGGCAAGCTTAAAAAGTCACCATCTTTTAATAAAAACTTGCGATTCGTTAAATAATCTTTTAACAGTTTATACAAGTTTTCGGGCAAGTTCAGCTTTAGCTTAAATATTAGGCCTTCGTGCCAAACCTTATCGAATGCTTGAGAAACGTCGATAAAGAGCGCAGAACAGTATTTTTTTTTTTTTTTCTTCAAAGGTCGTTTTAATTACATTTACTAATCTGTGTGTTTGTTGGATCGTACTATGTTGTTTTCTGAAGCCGAATTGATGGTTCGGAATGCATCCTTTCGCGCTAAGATTGGATTCAGCTTAGTTATTAATATTCTCTCAAATAACTTTGACACGTTTGATAAAAGGCTTATAGGTCTGTATGATTCTACTTTTGTGTGGGCTTTTCCTGGTTTGGGAATCATAGTTATCAAAGAGACCTTCCACTCTGTGGGAAAGTACTCAAGACGTAAGATGGCATTAAAAACAAACAGAATAATTCTGCGACCTATATGGGGCAACTCAACTAACATCTTGTTACTTGTTTTATCAACGCCAGGGGCTTTTTTGGTGTTTAAATCTGCTATTGCCCTTTCAATATCGCTAAATTCAAATCTTAGGGGTACTACGGCTCTAGTCTCTACTGATGACAACTCAGCTATATCAGTACATGCATATGGGGTGAAAACCTTCTTCAAATGTCCAACAAACAAATTGCCTTTTTCGGTATCATTCCTTGCCCAGTCTCCACCAGAAGTTCGCAAGGGAGGCTTACGTACGACCGGTCTTTTAAGGTTCCTACATGCACGCCATAATGAATAATCTGATTAAGCAGTTGCGTCGAGGTCTTTCAAGTAATTTTTCAGAGATGCTACTCTTCGAGATTCTAGCAGCTGTCTTAGTCGTTTCGTGTAATCTTTAAGTCTAGATTTGAGTTGAGGAGATCTGTGTGCTTGCCACTCTCTTCTAATTTTTCTTTTTTCAGCCAAGAGCCGCTCGACATCTACAAAATAAATTTGATTGTATCTAGCTGGTTGTCTGGTTTCTGTCGCATGTTGGGCAGCTGATTTAAGGTTTTGATCAAAATAAATTAGACTCTGGTCCACATCTTCTGGTGTTCTTAGAGGTATGTTTTCCGAAAAAATGAGTACTGAGATACTTTCTATATTTCAACCAATTAATGCTTGTGCAAGTTGTTGGCGACACGATATTTTGCTGATTCCATATATAGGCAATAGTGGGTGAATGATCTGAGGATAATTCGAGTGACGCTTCAACCTTAATCATTTCTCTCGAAATACCTTTAGTCACGCCAAAATCAATAACATCAGGTATTTTTTGTCGATCAGTAGGCCAATAGGTGGGTTGTCCACTTGATATCACATTCAGACGCATTTTTGAAATTGTATCAAACAAAACACGACCTTTTGGAGTTATTAGGCGTGATCCCCAAAACGTATGTTTAGCGTTGTAGTCGCCTGATGCTATGAAACAGGGACCTAGTGATTTGAAAAAGTTGATATATTGACTCTGATATTTGAAATCTAGGAGGTGAATAAATCGAAGAAATAACAAAGTTTTGATGATATTCTTCAATACAGATGTTTGTTGCTTGAAGGTAGTCCTCACAAAAATCACACAGTAAATGATGTTTAATTCGAGCCCTTATTAGTATTGCTGAACCACCACATGCTCTGCCACGGGGGTCTTTAGTGTCATATAATATATAGCCATTGATTTTAAAAAAGCTATTTGTTGTTAAATACTGAATAAATAAATATTCATAATCGTCGCTTGACAATTTCGAAATGGTCGATATTATGCACCTGTTGACACGCTCGATCTATCCATTTCCACGCGGCACTCGCGTTGTCGTTACTACATGTTCAATATTATTTTCATAACAAAATTTTTTGAACCGGTCCACAGTGAGCGGTCCCCATACTAAAACCCATACAAAAAAAATCGAAGGAGTTATGGTAGCTTAATGAAATTTTTGGCACATATCTGTCTTGGCCTACTCTTTTCAAAAATTAATTAAGATTTTTAGAAATCCTTTTATTTTTCCGGTGCGGTGACAATTAAATACCCAAAATTCCGCCATTTCAGTAATTATTATTTTTTGAATTTTAATCTATCATTTCACATACAAAATGATAAAGCGTGAGTTTTTTTTTCAAAGTATAAAAAATCTCCAATTATTTAGGGTTGCCGTATACCTTTTTTGAACACAACATTATTTTAAATTTTTTAGTATTTTTTATTTTTAAAGTTTTGAAAATACTCATAACCATTGGTATTCAAAAACCATTATATGAATAGGGTTACCAAATTGACAACACTAAATATTTTAAAATTAAATTATTACTTAAGATAAAAAACATATTTATATAAAGATTAATAATAAAGTTACACACAAATTCAAATAACATAACAATTTTAAACAATTTCTTAATCACTAAAATACGTTTCTGAGTCTGAATTAGTGTTAATAGATTCATCTACGATTATGTAATTACTAATTTCTTAATTATTTTTGAATGAGCTGCTTGTATTTATTGTATTTCTATGAAATTATGGATCAGAAAAAATTAGGATTTTATTCATTAAATCTTGATTACAATTTTCTCTGCTATTTTTTCGAGTGTGCTCAAGTCTGTTCTGTCTTAATTGTTTTTGTAGGCATTCTAAAGCATCCGCCCGTGCACTCACCTTGTATTAGTTCGCCCTGGTTTAAGGCATAGCCTACTATTATTATACATTTTCCAATATTAAAAATAGCAACTGATAATTTTAATAAAAATATCAATTATGGATGGTTTTTAAAATCATTATATTTCAAAAATTGGCATAAAAAACACCTGAATCTTGTTATACATATTTTAGTATATATAAAAGAAAATAAGATTATTGATGTATAAAAGTAGTTTTTGTGCCTATTTTTTCGGGTCCATCGAAGCTGACTATTTTTTTAAGTTCGTATGTTGGCCTAAAACTTCACAATTTTTTTTTACAGTGCTGTTATAAATATTTGAATTTTAGGATATTTTCATTGTTTCTGCTACATTTCTGAATAAAACAAATATAATTGCATGCATTTTTATTGAAAAATGAATTTTTGATATTTATTTTTCCAAACTCACATTTTGTTACTTAAAAATTATGAAAAAATTATCAAAATAATTCGACTTTGAAACTTTTTATAGGTGTAACGGATATAAAAAACCAAACCACCTCTGGAATCGTGGGAGTGTCAGCTTTCATCCCATATGTATTTTAAAGATAAAGTCGAAAGTTTTCTTTTTGATTTTTTCCACTAGACAGTTTACTGTGCCGTAATAAAGCTATATATACTTCAGACTATTGCTGAAAGTATTTCATGAGCCGATATATGGATTTTTAGCATTTATTTTTGGAATTGTGGGATTTCCTTTACCTTGATGTTGAAGAAATGAGATCTAAAAGAATTGCATTGTCGTGGTTCCCAACTTTGAGACCACATAGCGCCACCACTGGCAAGTAAATGGTGTCAAAACTTAAGCTAAGATACTGCTCTGTTATGCTCATGCCAAATTTTGGATCAATCGGCCTTGCCTTTTACAAATGGCTCATTTCTTTCCAAAATATTTTGATTCAGCCCCACTGTGAAATACAACCAACTGGTTAATTGATTCACCTTTTACTTTTGGTAATTTTTTTTATCACAATTGGTGCAAAACGTTGTATTTCTTTTCTCGATAATTGTTTGTCGGTCAAAAGCATATGCACCAGCTGAAAATTTACAAATAAAAATTTAAATATATGTATGTACCGAAATTTTCCATGGAAATTTGTTTGCACTTTTCTGTTATTTTTAATAATTTTTAAATATTTTCGATTAAGTATTATTTATTTTGGCTTAAGTTCTTTATTATAAAGAGATAAAGAAAAATTCGGCACTTGCAGAATGTAATGCATTTGCTGGATCGCAACATCCGTCTTCAGCATTCTTCGTATCTATTTACGAGGTAGTTTCAATTGTAATAATAAAAAATAAAATTTGAAGAAAAACGATTTTGAAGTTATCAAGTCAATTTTAAAACGCCTGAACTTTTTAATATCTAGAAACCCGTCATAAGGCGGTTTTGGGGTCGCTGATTACGAATCTGGTATTAAATTTTGAAAATTCAAAATGGCGGGTCCAATATGGGGGAATTTTGTAATGTTATTGGATTTGTTTAAAACAAATTTTGTTACACTGGGTTTATTCTTTTTCTTTTCTTATCAAAGGTGTATTTTAAAACTCACTTATGACAAAAGTAATGCAATTAGAAAACTGGGGTTTGCTGCATTAGAAAGAGCGTATTGTCTATTTAGAGAATCACCAAAAAATTGAAAATCGTTTTTTTTTTTTCATCAATAGGTCTGTTTCCTGAGATTTTTGATTCACAGGCCGGCCAGTCATTACTCTCATTGAGAGGCATTGAGCTCATCAACATTACAACCGCTTGAAACGATGTCAGCAGGATTGTGCTTTAACGGAACATGACGACACGTAACTTGATCTGCAATACGATTTGAAACAAAAGTGGATAGGGTTTATGGATGAGTTTTTATCCAGTGTAGTGTTATTTCGGAATCGGTCCAAAAAGTAACACTTTCAATGCCGCATGTTAAAATGGTCTTAACTTTAGCCTATAACTTGGCTAATAAATGTGCTGCGCATAGCTCAAGCCGCGGTAGCGACTTAGTTTTCAAAGGAGCGACTTTTGATTTTTCCGTTAGCAAATGACAAGAAATATTGTTATTCACTCTCCTTCAAATATAATTGATGCGTCTGAAAATCCATGAATTTGGTGATAAGATTTTGTAGTAGTCAAAACATAGCTGGGAACTTCAATACTATCAATTTTTGACAAATTACTTTTGAAATTCTCCCAAATTCTCCCATGAAGATTCATAGGAATCGATTCATCCCAGTCCAGTTTTTGTCACCAAAGTTCTTGACTACAAGCCGACATAAAAGACCAAGAGGATCAAATAATCTGGCAGACACAGATAAAATATTTCTCTTTGTCTCCTTAAGTGTGTGAAATGAATTATCTAACTGATATTTGAAAACATCTCTTTTTGGTAGCCAATATGAGCCTAACGCTTTCGTAAAATCTTCTGTATTGTGGAGAGTCTTCTTAACTATGGTAGATTCAGTGTTCGCTTCGTAGTTAGAAACCCATTTTGTTAAATTTAACCCAGCTGACTGCAGTATTTTAGGCACATCTTTACGTATGAAAGAAAGATCTTCAATTGAATTCGCTCCAGTTAGAAAATCATCGACGTAAAAATTTCTACGGATAATTTTAGATCCAATTGGTAATGAATTTTTAAATTGATCACTCAAATGCATTAAACAGCGTATTGCCAAAAACGGCGTGGATGATGTGCCATAAGCAAGGTCAGAATGAACACACATCGTACACAATATGTACTGTTCGAAAGCAACGAACACAAATTTTTATTTACATAACATTTATGTGTGTTTCTAAATTTTGTACGCAGTCTAACGCAATCATGAATGTGTTTTATTTTAATATTTGGTTGCGTACACGAACACGTCCAGTTCGTTTCGATCAGAACACACATAAACGAAACATGCTCGTGTGTAACTATATATTAAGTACGCGTACGGCAAAAAAGTACATGTACGAAAGTTTTAGTAGGTGTACGAAAAAAAAATGTGCGTGTACGATAGATGTTCGTGTACGTTAAATGTTCGTGTACGACAAAATGTACGTGTACGATAAATGTTCGTGCACGTGTACGAAAAAACGAACATGAGCGATAGACAGGTTGGATTTTATCTATAGAGGGTTTAAAAAATTGTATTGATTTATTGATTTTATTGATTTTTGACGACTTATGCTTTTGAAAGTTAAGAGAGTCCACATAGGTAATATTATTCCATTGTACATAAGTATATGACATTATTTTGTCATATACTTTTTTGTTATGCTTGAAACCGTTTTGCTGGCCACAATCTGGACGTAGAAATTATACTGCTGGAATCTGCTAGTCTTAGGATAATTTCAATATTCCGGTGACCCGATTCATGTCTTCTCTAAATACCCATTGGATCCACTTAAAAATTTCATATTTTTTTCGAAAAATCAAAATTTTAAAATATATATCTCCGATACTTGCCATAATCTGGACGTAGAAATTATACTGCTGGAATCTACTAGTCTTAGGCAAATTTCAGTATTCCGGTGACCCGATTCATGTCTTCTCTAAATACCCATTGGATCCACTTAAAAATTTCATATTTTTTTTCGAAAAATCAAAATTTTAAAATATATATATCTCCGATACTGGCCACAATCTGGAAGTAGAAATTATACTGCTGGAATCTACTAGTCTTAGGCTAATTTCATTATTCCGGTGACCCGATTCATGTCTTCTCCAAATACCCATTGGATCAACTTAAAAATTTCATATTTTTTCATATTTTTTTTTTCGAAAAATCCAAATTTTAAAATATATATATCTCCGATACTGGCCACAATCTGGACGTAGAAATTATACTGCTGGAATCTACTAGTCTTAGGCTAATTTCAATATTCCGGTGACCCGATTCATGTCTTCTCTAAATACCCATTGGATCCACTTAAAAATTTCATATTTTTTCATTTTTTTTTTTCGAAAAATCAAAATTTTAAAATATATATATCTCCTATACTGGCCACAATCTGGACGTAAAAATTATACTGCTGGAATCCACTAGTCTTAGGCTAATTTCAATATTCCGGTGACCCGATTCATGTTTTCTCTAAATACCCATTGGATCCACTTAAAAATTTCATATTTTTTCATATTTTTTTTTTCGAAAAATCAAAATTTTAAAATATATATATCTCCGATACTGGCCACAATCTGGACGTAGAAATTATACTGCTGGAATCTACTAATTTACGCTTCAATTTGTAAAAAAAAATTTCTTACAGTTTGTGGAACGCAGTTAACAGAGGTGTGGGACGTATTTAACTGACGAATTTATCTTCACACCCTTACCGGATTAAGCGACTTCCAAATGATTTAATAATAAAAATATTTTTCAATAAAATATTTTATTATGAATTTAATTATTCAAAACAGAAAATATATTTGTTAGAATTACAACAAAATTATTTTGTGGGCTGTATTGGCGAAAACACAACACATTTATAAGCAAAATAATGGAATTTAAAATATAAACTCTACAAAATTGGCTTATATAAATATCCCAAGATTGATTTGATTTATTTTTAATGAAAAATTATGCCAACAATTCTCATGTTTTTATTACGAAAATAAAATTTACTTTCAATCAATCCTCTAGCTTTAATAAATATTTTACAGTACAATTAAATGTAATTTTATTAATTATATTAAGTGTAATTTTATTAATTACTTCACTTCAATCACTTTTAAAAATGTTCGTTGGGTTGTGTACCTTTTGTTTGTTGACTTCACAAATATATGTGGTAGTGATAATAAATTTAATGTAATTTGTAATAAATCACAATAATAAACAGCAGGTTAAAATATAAGAACAACAACAAGAACTATTAAACGAATGTTAATAGAAAGCAAAACGTAATAGAGTTTGATCAATGTAGAAGTGAGAAATGGTAAATATTATTTATTAATTTATAATTAATTTTATTTTTTCATCTACAGAAAAATTAAGAGAATTTAAGCGAGGAGTGCGGTATCGTAAGAACGAGATTCTGGCAAATCAACCGAGATAGTGTTGTGTATTTTAAATAAATTGTGCCAAATAAAGTAAAGAAGAAAAATGTGTGTGTGTTTTTATGCTTCACTTTATATAGAGTAAAATATAAATTGAAAGAGAAAATAATTGTTGTGTGGAATAAACTTGCGTGAAAAAAAAATACTTTTAAAATTATTATTAAATTATATTATTTAATATAATTTAATTTGCGTATAAAAGTATTTATAAATCGCTAGTCTCACACCAATTTATTTTGTCTTGAATACCTGGTTATTTTGTTGTTGATTCGAACTTCCCTTCTCTTTTAAACACAAGCAGCAATTGCAGTGCATTTGAAGCAAGCTCTTTGTTAATTTGGGGGATAAAAATTTGATTTTGATGTTGTTGCAGTTTTTGTATTGTTTATTTATAAACAATATTTTGTTTTTATGTAAACGCACTTGTATTAAGTGTTCAACAATTTGTTAACCGAGAGTTTTACTAACGATCACGATCATTTTGTTAAATAATCTTTTGTTTTTATATAAACTTATCAAACACAATCACTTTATGTATGTTTATTGTTTTTATGTTTTCACACCAAAAAGCAATACAATTTTAGTATGCGATATTGTTAAAATCTTTTTTTTTTTATAAAATCAGTCCCTGCTCAGGCGCTAAAATGTTTCGTGAGATTTTTCACGATTAAAAATAGACCGATATATAATAAAAATATGTGTGTGAAGATAAATTTTAAAATTTAACTTAGCATTGACACAAACCTTTTAATTTAACATAGCTCTGTTAAATAGTTAACATATGTAGCTCTGTTAATAGAATAAAAAATTGGTTTATGCATCAAAATTGAAATTTTTATGAAAACAACGCATCATCATAAGAAAAAATAATGGAATTTGTTTGAAGATTATCCTTTTATTGATGCCGATACTCGGAATTTTAAATATTTAAATTTATAACTAAATTTTTCAACAAACATTTTTGAAATTTTAAAAAGGACTTTGGTCCTTTTTTCCAAAACTATAGAAGATGGGCGAAAAATTTAAAAACAAGGGGACACCTAGTTGCATCCAATTGAATGTCCAACAGTCAAAACCCTTAACAGTGTGTTTTTTTTTTTTAGAAATTATAGCGATATTAAAAAAGCGCTTTTTTGAAATTTTAAAAAGGACTTTGGTCCTTTTTTCCAAAACTATAGAAGATGGGCGAAAAATTTAAAAACAAGGGGACACCTAGTTGCATCCAATTGAATATCTAACAGTCAAAACCCTTAACAGTGTGTTTTTTCAGAAATTATAGCGATATTAAAAAAGCTTTGGTCCTTTTTTCCAAAACTATAGAAGATGGGCGAAAAATTTAAAAACAAGGGGACACCTAGTTGCATCCAATTTAATGTCCAACAGTCTGTTTAATTGAGTGTCCAACAGTCAAAACCCTTAACAGTGTGTTTTTTAGAAATTATAGCGATATTAAAAAAAGCGCTTTTTTGAAATTTTAAAAAGGACTTTGGTCCTTTTTTCCAAAACTATAGAAGATGGGCGAAAAATTTAAAAACACAGGGACACCTAGTTGCATCCAATTGAATGTCCAACAGTCAAAACCCTTCACAGTGTGTTTTTTTTTAGAAATTATAGCGATATTAAAAAAGCGCTTTTTTGAAATTTTAAAAAAGGACTTTGGTCCTTTTTTCCAAAACTATAGAAGATGGGCGAAAAATTTAAAAATAAGGGGACACCTAGTTGCATCCAATTGAATGTCTAACAGTCAAAACCCTTAACAGTGTGTTTTTTCAGAAATTATAGCGATATTAAAAAAGCTTTGGTCCTTTTTTCCAAAACTATAGAAGATGGGCGAAAAATTTAAAAACAAGGGGACACCTAGTTGCATCCAATTGAATGTCCAACAGTCAAAACCCTTAACAGTGTGTTTTTTCAGAAATTATAGCGATATTAAAAAAAGCGCTTTTTTGAAATTTTAAAAATGGCTTTGGTCCTTTTTTCCAAAACTATAGAAGATGGGCGAAAAATTTAAAGTGGAAGGCGAACTTATGCAACTAGGTGTCTCCTTGTTTTTAAATTTTTCGCCCATAGTTTTGGAAAAAAGGACCAAAGTCCTTTTTAAAATTTCAAAAATGTTTGTTGAAAAATTTAGTTATAAATTTAAATATTTAAAATTCCGAGTATCGGCATCAATAAAAGGATAATCTTCAAACAAATTCCATTATTTTTTCTTATGATGATGCGTTGTTTTCTTAAAAATTTCAATTTTGATGCATAAACCAATTTTTTATTCTATTAACAGAGCTATGTTAACTATTTAACAGAGCTATGTTAAATTAAAAGGTTTGTGTCAATGCTAAGTTAAATTTTAAATTTTAGAATTTATCTTCACACACATAATAAAAATTAGTAAGTTATCGCTTCAATAAAAGAATATAAAATTGGTTCTTGTTTGTTTGGTATATAAGAAACCAAAAATTTTTATTATTAAAAATGAAGAGAATTACATTTGGTAATATAACAGTTTTATTTATATTTCCCAAGCCTATATGAGGTCAAGGGTGTAAAAAGTGATAAATTTAAGTAAAAAAAGGAGTTTAATTAATATTTTTTCTACTATTTTTAAAATTCATTTTTTATTTAATTAATTAATTTATATTAATTGTTAAATTGATTTGGCCAGACAAGGTCCCTTTTAACTAGATTCGACACATATGTTTTTTCTTTACTTGACATTGATATACTCCCTACTTTTTTAAAGAAAAAAAAAACACAGAAAATTCAAATTTAATGGAGAATGTTTATTATCATTTAAAAGATCATTCTTTGGCATTTAGTTTTTGAAGATTATGTCTATCAAATGTTGGCCGTTGCTACGTCGCAGATGGTCCATCAGTTGAGTCCAATTTTCGATGACTCGTTCGAGCATTGCGACTGGTAACTGGCGAATGACTCGCGAGATGTTTTCCTTCAAGGCCTGAATCGAAGCGGGTTTGTCCGCATAAACTTTAGACGTTACATATCCCCACTGGAAAAAGTCTAACGGTGTGATATAACATGATATTGGTGGCCCAAAACGTGAAATTATATGCTCACCGAAATGTTATCTCAATAAATCCATTGATTGATAAGATGTGTGGGAAATGGCGCCGCACAGAGGGGTATTTTACCAATCTAGCCGGACATTAGGCAAAAATATAATTTTGAGAAATGTAAAAATGTAAGTACGCAGCTTGACAGATAACAAATTCTGCATCGTATAGTGAATTTTCAAGGCATTTGCTTGAGATTTGTCGTTTTGGGACACTGTTGAAATCAGGAAAGTTGAGTAAATCGCATACGTTTTTATTGACTTTAAACGATTTTGAGAGGTTTGCAATATTTTTTTGGTGGCTAAACGTATAAAGATTTTGTATTGACTTTGTTTTCTGTGAAAGGCTTTATAAGTAGCTACTTATGTTAATTTTTAGATTTTTTTTATAATTTTTAATGATAAAAAATTTTGTTCAAAATTAAAAAAAGGTTTATTTTGTAAAATTGTTTGTCCAAAAAAAGTGAAAAGCTTTTTAAGAGTGATCTCCAACGCGATCCTAAAAATGTTATATATCACTACAAAATTTACGATCTCTACTTTTATACTGTAAAAAACAACGTTGCACGGTTTTGCGCCATTTTTTTTTTGCGATTTTTTGAAAATTTAACCTTTTTATGTTTTAGCTTATCTTGCATAGGTAAATACGACTAAGAAACCTTTTTATTTTCATAAAATGTTTTAGTTTTTAATAACTGAAGGTAAATGTTTTTTATTTAAATCATTACATCTTACACTGTTATTACCTGTACAAAAAAAATATCAAAAGAGATATAGACAAAGATGCCCTTTCTTTCGGACTATCTACTTTGCACGCCAGAATTCGCCTATTAGAGAGCATATTACACCTATCATATAAACTGACAGTGCAGAAATGGCAAATAAAATCTGATGCGCGAGGAAAAAAAATATACAAGAAAAATTTAGAAGTCAATTAGGGCTAATAGTGGGTGTACCGAAAGCTGGATGTGGAAACACCAACGATGGTAAGACTTATCACTCCTGAATTACCTGCAGAAATAACTGGAATTGAGTTTGATTTCATATACTGAGTCAAGGTTATTATTGAAGTAATATCAAGTGGTCAAAAATCCAAATGCAAGAGTTTGCAGATTATTGCTTAGATACTGCAAAACTTTACGTTTCTCTATATGAGTGGCATCCTATAACACCTACAATGCACAAGATTTTAATACATGGTACAACTGTTATGAATGAGGCATAGTTGCCTATTGGGGTGTTATCAGAAGAAGCGGCTGAGGCACGAAACAAACATTTCCAGCCAGAATTTTGCTAGAAAGTTTTCAAGGGTTCAGTGTAACATAGGTATACAACATAGATATATATATTCATAGGCTTTTGCTAAGTTCTGACCCACTAATTACTAGTATTAACCCACTCCAAAAAAAAGGTTATTACCTTTTACGAAAGAAGCAATTTCTTTCATGCTTCCGCCTATACTTAACGCTGAAGAAGATTCAAATTCGGAAGAGGTCTTTGAACCATGGCACTCATCATCATCTTAGTGCAAAGGAGAAGTTGTTTTAAATAAATAAATTATTAATTGTTGCATTGGAAAGCTTTGAAATTATTATTTTCAGGAAATTGGAAAAAAAAATTTTTTTTCACAGGGACGTTTTGGGGGTGGGATTAGAGGAATACCTCCCCCTGCCCATAAAAATAAATTTTTATGGTTTTAAGAAGTATTTAATTCATTTCTTTTAATAATTACATTATTTTCAAATAATTTGAGCCAGAAATGGGCCTCATAGCTAAACAAAATTTAGGTGGTAAATATTAAAGTAAAAATATTCAACAAGAGGGAAGCTTAAGGTAGTGGTAGACTTCGTTCTCACCAACTGACGATTGATAATTGAAAACAAGTTTTCTCGTATTCCTTTATTCTGGGTTTGGTTGGTTAAATAGATGATGCTTACAACTAAAACACTACCCTAAGTAGATTAGATACAAGTAGTGCTGATGACGGACGTGGCTGTCTAGAAAATGTGCATTCCACTCGTGCTGGTGTCTAAAAATTAAATTTTCCCAATTTTTCTTTAATATTATCACCTAATTTGTAATTTAATTAATTCTTTCTTAGAGAGAATAAAAACGAACTTAAGCTTGATTATAATTATATATATTTTAAAATATTGGGCAGTTTTTGAAAGAGTTTATGATGCATTTAAGCTTCAGATGTCAATATTTTTGGTTACTCAGTGCTAATAAGCATTCTTATTTCAAAGAAATTTCTATAATATTTACATTATTAATATTCCAAAACACAAATTTGTTTATTGTTCAAAATATATTAAAAACTGTACAATACCAATTTTAAGATCATCCCTGATTTGTTTACTATTTCAAAACAAAAAGACCTAAAATGAAAACCTAAATATAAAACGGAAAAACTAAATTTTATCGTGTTATATCTTCGCTAAATTAAAGAAAAACAATACACCAACAACATTTTATTCACTTTTATATTATTTTCACTACTTAATACTGATTTCTCCTTAATATTGCAAAAATTTCTGTTTTCATACAATTTTTCCAAAAAAATATTTTGAACAGAAAATTCCGAACAGCTGATTGAAAAATTCTTGCTAGTAAAAATTTTACTAGCAAAAACTAGCAAGTATTTTTTTTCTCTCACATTTTTATTCTCTTGTTTTACTCTCTCGTTGCTAGTTTTTCGAGTTAATGAAAGGTTCAGTAAAAATTAGTATTTTAATTTTATTTGAACTATTTTTAAATGAATTAATAATTATTCTGGCTTAAGTTCTTTATTATAAAGAACTTTATTAATCGATAATTTTTATGTTCTTTTCAGTTAGTTTACGATTAATGGATCTGTGATTAATGGAATCAACTTATAAAATCGAAAGAGTTGATATCTTGCAAGTTTATTATTAATAAATTGATATTCGATTAATCTGTAAAATATCAGGTCTTTTTACTATCAAACTGATTCCCTAACATTTACAAAACGCAAATAATGCAATTGTATACTTTCTAGACTTTCAGTATTAAAATTATAATATAATATTGCAGGCCTGAGACAGCTTCATTAAACCATAAAATGGACAAAATTAAAAAAAAAAAAAAAACATACAAATGAGCGAATTCTCATTATGATGAGAATTCGTATCTTCCTGCTTTCAAGAATTAATGAGAACTCACAGTTCAGTTTTAAGGTAAAACTTGAATTGAACCGCTAAAAAACCACTAAAGCTTTATCGTATATAAACAAAATATTTGTCCCTTTATAACGAATAAAAAGCTTATAAAACTAAAGTACGAAAAGCTCTCAGTTTAAGAGTTATTGATAAATAGACATCTTTTTAACAGCTTTTAATGCCATTTAAATTCGGGGGGATTGGCCGGTTTAGCCATAAATTTAAGAAACGAAATTTTTAAGCTCATCTTAATTTTTAGTCCTCAGATAACTGCAAATGTGCGGGAAGTATAAAAAATAATACTTTTGCAAAACTAATATATTTAATGGGTGCTCTAATTGTACAGTAATGTGTATTGTATATCACTCATTATCGCTGACTTAATAAATATTTTTTTAATAGGGGGCTACATATTTTAATATTCTAAAGGTTCTTTTAAAATACTATTTGCTGTGTGATTTCAGTACAAGGAACAAAGATCTGCCTAGAAGACTTTATTCGAAACATAGTTATATCTTCGAATTATTCCCCTCGTAGATTTTCGATATCAGAGAGACAGTACCTGGACTTCTTAAATTACTAGGACCCCTTTTCTAGCAGCTGGTGATTACAACGCAAAACACACGTTCTGTCAAATGTCAAAAATGCACTTAACTGTGAGTTCTACTGGCCAACGAACTTATTTGCCTACAAATTCACGGAAAATGCCTGCTGTTATTGATTTTGGCGATGCAAGGGGTTTTTCATTGCTCGAAAAACATACCGTTAAAAACGCTAAGCGACGAAAAGATGATCCTTACTGATCAAGACAAAAACCTTAAATTAGCTGTTCAAAATGCAATAACAACCCGACAAAGCAATATACAATTGAATTTGTTCGGCAGACATCGAACTGCTCTTGACAGAAAAAAGAAAGAATCGAAGAGTGGGAATCTCATAGCTTAAAAAGCTATTTTGTAATGTATTTATAATATTGGGATGATTTTTTTTCATATGTATTTATTTATTGTATCTTCAATAAACTTGAACTAACAATAATTACGCATATGGGATAATTTGAGACCCATTTAGTAAGTTTTAAACCAGCTAACTTAAAATTTCAGTAACCTGGTACGAATTAGATTTAGGTCTTGGTATAGCTATCGGCTCCAGTTAGCAAATCATCAAGATGCGCATCTATGGAAACGAAAACAGATCAATGTTGAATATAATTCTTGAATTGTTGGGCCAACCATTAACAAATCGTTAAGTGATACATGCGAAGAAGTTCTACATGAATCATCAAAAACTACTCGAAGTTTCGTAGTTGTAATCTGAGGTCGCAAAACAATTCAAAAATAGTGAGGAAAATTAGGGAATTTGTTTAAAAGTGACATATGGCCTAAATCGAAATACTCTTTCATAAAATCATGATACATCTGATTCATAGTATCATCTTTGGAAAGATTACGTTTTAAAGAGAGAAAACGTCTTTTAGCAATTTCAAACGACCAAGCAATTTTGTATCAGATTTAAACGGCAATGAGACGTCAAATCGTGCTGACATTAAGCGTCGTATTGAATTTCTAAATTTGTCCTCACATTGTTGCTGATCCTCAGATTATATATTTGTTGACTCGTTTGGAATATCTTCTAATTCCTAGAATTTTCTGACTATTGAATCAACATTGCTCTCGTTTTCTACAAAAGTATTCAAACGTTGTTATTTGTCGAACCCTTTGATTGATTGTATTTTCCAGTTACAATCCAACCAAGCGAAGTCTTTTGAAGAATTGGCAGGCTCAGGCAGGCTTTATTTGGCCAACACAAATTAAATCGAAGAAAATTTCTGAGCCAATTAATAAATCAATTTATTGTGGCCTGTGAAAGCAAGGATCAGCTAATTCTACATTTATAGGAATTTTCAAGCTACTTGTACTTAAGATTAGGTTGCAAATTTGTAATAGAACTCAATAGCCAAAACTTTAAAGTAAAGTGAGTAGTGTTAACCCTCGACGTAACAGTTAAGTTTACGCAGTTAAATTTACGAATTTGTTTCACTTATGCCATTTAAAATCAATCTGCCTCCTTCTTTTTTCAATCGCAGTAGCTGTGCTAGTTCCTCAGTTATCAAATTTGGTTGAGAACCGGAATATAAAAGAGCTCTGGCTAGTATAAATTTACCAGAACTATTTCTTACTTTTACAACAGCTGTGGCAAGAATAATTCTTTCCTCCGATGATGACTAATTCACCGAAGCGTGAGAAGTAGACGGCAGATCAGAGTAGATATTTGAATTATTAGAACTTATGTTATATCTATGCAGTGAATTATGAAATCCACTATTCTTCTTTTTTTTAAATTTTGTTTTATTATTCTTGTTTAATTATGTTTTTTCTATACCTACTTAAATTTAATTTAGTACGTGTGAGGCCGTTCAGAGTTTATGTAGATCCTTTTTTTATACACCCTTGTAAGGGAGTTTCTACATAGATTCTAACGAGTAAACCGTTAACGGTATCTTTTTAACCATTGCTCGCTGCCTATTCGGCTTCCTGTTAAGTTATATTTACTTAATTTGGTGATTACATTTGATTACATCGCCATTTGTGTTTCACATAAAAAGGTAATATTCAATAAAAATTGATTTTCTACCAATATAATATTAAAATTAACCGCTTGTTTTATTTCTTCTATATTTCACGCAAACATTTGGTCCAATCGAACCGGATATTTTGTAAGCACCTTTAATAAAGTAATTTGTTTTTTATTTTAAAAAAAAGATTGCCATATTTTCATCGACTTCGTCATCTACATCCACCAAATAAATTTATTAAAATATTTGAATTCTATTTTTTAATAAGCACAAGGTCTCTTTTATAAAAATGTGTTAATAATTTTTATTTTCAATATTTCATTACACCATTGGGTAGCATCTTCAGGAAATAAAAATAATGAAAGTTATAAAATTTCAATGATTGAAAAAATTTAAATGAATGAAAAAATTGTTTGTCAATCAAATTAAAAAATTCTAATATTTCAATACCTTCAAGAAACAAGGGCCCCTATTACGGTATACAACTCAACTCTACTTCAGTTGAAATTTTACAATTTGGTATTATCAATTAAAACTCAACTTGTCAAAAATTTTTAAGTTGAATCGAAATTGTGTTACAACTCTGTTGTAGTTTTACCGTTTACAACCCTGTGTTAGTTCGATTAACAAAAGTTTAAAAAAATTACAACTCATCAGTAGCAGTTGTTTCAAATTATAACTCAGCAAAAGTTTCAAAAACAAATAAAAAAATAAAATAGAAAAAAATTTTTACATATACATATACAGAAAATTTTGATATTCAAAAACATATAAACATTTTAAGAGAAAACACAATAAATTTTCAAATTCATATACATAAATTTAACCGGAAATGCTACAAAAAATTAATGTTTCTATTATAAATATTTGATTCAAATTCATGTTATTTTTTATGCACTAAATGCCTATAATTTTGTGCAACATTTTCTGTATCTGCTTTAAAATTTATTCTTTTTTCTATTGGAACTTTAATTATTTGTAGCATTTCTAACATATAACGACGTTTATAATTCTTTTCTAAATTTAAAATTGATACATTATCAAAGTTAGGATAATGATTACTTTTCGAACAGTGTGAAGATAAAGCTGTTTTTTGTAAACTGATATTGTCTCTGTATCTCTGGTCTGATTTATGCCCAGCTATTCTGACTTTCAATTTATTCTTTGTAGTACCTACATAAACTTTATTACAATTCTCTTTGTTATTACCCTTACAAGGTATTTTGTAAACTAAATTAGACATATCTAACTTTTTAATTTTATCTTTTGGTTTGCTAAATAATCTATTTATTGTATTATATGTTTTGTATGCCATCCTATATTTATCTGTATCAAATATTTTTGATTTTTCTAACCGTTCTGATAAATCTGGTACATAAGTAATTGATTTATAAATTTTTGGTTCCGTATCATTTTTTCTATTTGGTTTTCTATTATTTTTATGTTGATTTATTAATCAGTTGAATTGGAAAATTATTTTCGCTTAATATATTTTTTATCTTATATATATTCTTTTTGTGAAACTCCTTGTCACTAATGGTTGGTACTTTTTCTATTAAATTTCTGGCTGTATTTATAATTATATGTTTATTTTGTTTAGACAAATAATTAATAATTCTATCCGAAGCTGTGGGTTTTTGGTACCAATCCATTACCAATTTGTTACCTTTTCTAATTACTAAAGTATCTAAATAAGGAAGTTTTGAATCGCATTCTTTCTCTATTGTATATTTGATGAATTATCAAATTCATTTAATGTTTTTAACATATCGTTAACTGCTGATTCGGAAATAACACAAAACAAATCATCTACATATTTGGTTATTATACTTGGTCTTATATTTAATTTTTCAATACAAGTATCTAGCAATTTCTATAACTATATCCGCTACAATTGGAGAAGCAGGTGATCCCATTGGAAGTCCCTTTTGCTGTATGTATATTTTCTCATTATATTGAAAACATCTATTATCTTCTATACAGAACTTAAGAATTCTTAAAAATAAAGATTTTTCTATTTTGTAAATTTTTCTATAATATCCCATTTTTCTTCTATTGTATTAATTGCTAAGTCCACAGGTATACTAGGAAATAGTGATATTACATCAAATGAAATTAATTTTTCGACATCTTTTATATGTAGATTACCGACCAAAAACTGCAGTAATGATTTATTAAAATATTAAAAAAAGGTGCGTAATAATTTGTTTTTATTTGAAAGTGCGTGAAAAAAGAAATTTATAAATTCCTTCTAAAGTGGTTGTTTTCTTATTAAACTAGAGAATAAACAAATATATAGGTAAGTACATACATATAAACAAAGAATATTGCAATTCGTCAAATAAGCTCATAAAGTTCTTGTAATCAGAATACTTTCCAGTAAATTAGGAGATCCTCATATTTGGGAGTCTTGACTGACGATTTTGAACACAAAATAAAGTTTCAGGCATATTTGCTTGTCTATTTTTAGCCAAAAGACTCCAAAACAATGCTTTTGTGGTCACACCGATTTCTTAAAGCTCAGCTCTATTGTCATTTTCGGGATCTAAATTATCCATGTCAGACTGAAACTTCATTGCTTGATCAATATAAGTTTTCAAAATGCCCAAGCGACATTCTAGTTCCATGGGAATGAACGAAATTGTCTTATCCCTAATAGATTTCCGAATTGGAACTATACTTTGTACAACCTTTGCTTCCTTAACAACTATTTTCTCCAAAGTTTCCATTCTGGAAGGAGAATCTTGGCGATTTCTACTAGTCATTATAATTTATTTTATTATAATTGATTCTCTGTGAGTTTATTCCTCAAAGCAAAATTTTAAATTACCAAGTTAATTTATTAGCGAATATACTTATATTTAAAACAAAGAAATTATAATCGCTTTGGTTTATAAGAATTATAAAATATATTACTCTCTCATCGGTTACACAATATTCGGACTTTGTTCTTTTATTCAAAATATTATTATGATCAGCTTGTTTTAAAATTAAAAATAATTCGTTTAATTTTTTTAAAACCACTTTAAAACAGCCTTTGGTAAATAAAAATATTTATTTAACCAAGTAAACTCGAACGAAAGACTTTTTATTTTAAACTTGTATGTAAATTAACTTTTCGATGCTGGTGTAAACGCACCATACAGTTAGCAGCTGCTGCACTTGTAAATTAATAAGTGGTACGGGATGAAACACTGATCTTAATAATTTAATAACAACGAATGAAAGAATAATAGAAAATGCAAATTTAGTATTAGTTAATTTATTTAAAATAAACAAACTTAACACTCACGAATATTTTTGTCTATTAAATAACGAAATAAAAATTATTTTAAATTGATTAAAATGCAGAAGGTAAAATATAAATAATTTGTCTCTCAATAATAAAAAGAATAACTTATTTACGTAATGTATGTTTATATTAAAAACACTTGCGTTTGATTTCACTTTTAAGGGTGGTTTTTTATATTTAATAAAAATATTAAATAAATAAATAAATTGTTTCACAAATATTTATGTAGGTGTAAAAAATATTTATTTTTTTTTTAAATTTATTTTTGATTAATTTACAAAAAATTTACAAAAATCTCTTAAATTTGATTAATTTACAAATTTAAGGTTTTTAACACAATATTTTTTTACACTTTTACCTCGACTGGAATCGGAATTACTCCCTTGGTTACGTTCAGCTCTACAGATGATACAGCGGCAACTGTCATCTGGACAGGTAACTTCTGAACAAGATGATGATTCTCCCAAATGAGGTTAAATATGTGTATTTTTTGTTAAAAAAAAGAGTGATTGTTTGTGTAATTGTTTTATATGCATGTTTGTAGGTGTTTGTAGTAGTTTGTGATTTTTGTTGAAAACAGATTACTTTGTGTGATTGTTTTGTTTTAATGTTTTTTACACAATTGTTTGTACACTTGTTTTATGTTTTATGTTTTTACTTTTTATTTTTTTAATACGGTTTTTATTAAGAGATAGTTCAAAATTTTTTTTAAAACACTTTAAGTAATTCATCAAGTTCAATTAATTTATCAAGTTTGCACTTCTGAAATTTGAAATAAATTTTCAAATATTTTATTTATTTATTTTATTTTTTCTTAGGTCCCTGCTCGGGCGCCAAAATGTTTTTTCTTACTGGTTTTTAAGAATTTTAAATTACTCTTTCTTTTTCTTACACACTAAAAATGTCAGTATTCTTTTCAGAAAACCCGTTCATTTTACATTGTAAGCTGTAAGGGTTTACTACTACTAATTTTATAATTAAAGGTAAGTATTAGTTTTATGTATTATATTACATTTATGTACTATACAATTAAATTTTATTATTATTTTATAGTATTATTAAATATGAAATTAAATTAAAATATATGCGGCCTAGTTTGCAAGTTAAAGGTAAACTAGCCCACTAATTTGTATAAGCTGTAAAAAAGTTAGTTAACTGATCGTATGTTTATACTTAAAGGAGATTTTTTAAGCTCCCCTCAAATAATTGAAGCTGGAGTTCCCCAAGCTAGTATATTTGGACCCATATTATATTTGCTGTACATCAACTGGGAATCGAATCCACACATCAAAATTTGCTGACGACACTGCTTTTCTAAACCTTCATGAAAGACCCGAAGTAGCATCCCAATACTTCCTTAATACTTAAAAATGGAGAATAAAAATTAGCGAACAAAAATATAGTCACATTACTTTTACACTGCGTAGAGCCTCATACCCTCCTATTCGAATAATAACCATACCATAGACACTTAATCTGGAAAGGTCATTTTGAAGCAAAATTTACACAAATAAAGTTAAGCTAAGCTTAGATTGCAAGCTTCTGCTTTATAATTTGATTCTTAAAACAATATGGTTTAATGTTTCTCAGTTGGGGTATTGCCTCTATTTAAAAATTAGATAAAATTCAAAGGGGCCAAAATAGGATTTTACGAATAATTATTGTCGCTCCCTGGTTAAAAACTCGAACATTCACAAAGGTTAAAACGTGCCACTACTTATATGTACTCTCAGTCAAAAAATTTTATGAGCAAAATTGATTTTCTCTAGTTCCTTTGTTATACTTACGTACAGTTGTTGATTTTGGCATACACATTCTCTTATAATTACATTAGCGGAACTCACTCTTCGTAGCATATTTGCAAGTCTAGTAAATATGCAACGATTATCTGCTACGAAGCGTGAGTGCCTGATTTTGGGTTGCACATTATTATATAAAATAGATTTTTTTTACTTCGGATTCGCACCACCTTCTATTGTTTGGTTTTTAGGATTCCGTACCCAAAGGGTAAAAACGAAACCCAATGTCTGTCCGTCTGGCCGTCTGTCTGCCTTTTATCTCTGGAACCGTAATAGGTAGACTCTTGAAATTTTCACAGATGATGTATAGCTGTTGCCGCAATAGCAACAAATACTAAAACTTATAGGATGTTCCGATAGAGAGGTGTTATTTACGAATGTGTTTATTTCTTGAACTGTAGGAGGCATAGACTAAAGATTTACAAACAGTTATTAAAACTTAGTTCGCTATATAAACAAGTTTAAAAAAATAAACCCAAAAATTAAAGGGTGTTCCGATAGTGGTGTGATTTGCATGTGTATAAGGCCTAAGTTTTGAACCATAATATGTAGACTCTTTAAATTTCCACAGAAGGTGTATAACTGTGGCCACTATAGCAACAAATACTAAAACTTATAGGGTGTTCCGCATGTGACGTGTTATTTGCCTTTATATCTTTATTTCTTGACCTATAGGAGGCAACCACTTAAAATTTGCTTTCTAAGCAAGTATATGAAATTAAACCTTAAAATTGAAGGCTGTTCCGAGAGTGACGTGCTTTGTTTGTATATGGCCTAAGTTTTGAACGATAATAAGTAGACTCTCGAAGTTTTTACAGGAGGTTTATTACTATGGCCACTATAACATATAATAAAAATTAAAGGGTGTTCCGACAGTGACATGATTCTCATGTCTAACGCCTTATTTCTTGAACCGTAATAGGTAGACTCTTAAAATTTTGTACAGAAGATATGTTGCTATGCCCGATATGAAAATTACTAAATATTAAAGGGTGTTCCGACAATGACATATTTTTCACGTATAGTGACTTATTTTTTAATCGTAATAGGTAGAGTCTTGATATATTTATAGATAGAGAATTTCTATGGCCGCTATAACAAATAACGAAATTAAAGGGTGTTGCGACAGACACATGTTTTTTACTTAAATAGCGTTATTTTTTGAACCGTAATAGGTAGACACTTGAATTGTTTATAGTAGATGTTGTACTACGGCCGCTGTAACAATTACTAATTACTAAAGGGTGTTCCATCAGTGACATGTTTTTCATGTATATTACCTTATATTTTAACCGAAATAAGTTGGCGCCTGATATTTTCATAGAAAGTGTATTACCATGGCCGTTACAACAACAATTCCTAAAATTTAAAAATGATTTTAAAAATTAACAACTTGAATTTTTGAAGTCGTACTAAACATAGTACGGAACCCTACGTGTATGAGACTAACTCGCACTTGACTGATTTCTTTTATCCATATTCATTTCTGGCAACTTTACTAAATTTTACTAAATGAATTCTTTTTTTTTTACTTTTACTTTTGTATATTTTTCACAGAGACGAATGTAAAGTTTTCAAATAAATTAAACTTTAAATAAGTTAAGCCGCCTTTGTATTTGGACATAACTTAAAGTTTTATCATGAAACAAAAACCTACTTATTTAATTATTTCATAAGAAAATATTTTTTTTTTTGTATTATATCACATTAACAAATTTAATTTTAACTGCATAAAAATATTTTTTTAGATTTTAACTCAGTTAATAGTCGTCGTTGAAATTTTTCTGGACGGCCATTTCCACCGTCAAACTTTCAAGGCTCGGGCTTATTTATCGTGTTGGCTGTGAAAAAAAACAGCTGTGTTAGTTGAAAATGTTTGCTCTTGGAAATCTGCAATAGTTTTTAGTGTTGCATATTTGCAGAGGTGTAGCAAACCATAGTAGTTCCTCTATAAAGTTCCTCTATTATCTTTTGTTTGTTTGTTAAGTTTATCTTTGCACCGCAATCGTAATACCGTTATTTTTAATAAAGTATGTTAAAAATCCCGTGCAAAATATTTATATGTGCAAAATGAATTATTTGTCACATAAAGCAGAGAAAACGATCCGTAGGTTAGTATAGTGGATAATCAAATGTTTAAGATAAAAAACAAATCACATTTTTTGAATTTTTAGGAAAATGCTACGAAAATGCTATGAATTAACAGATGCAGAACATGGATTAATCAAAGGAATGAGTCAATCCGGCATGAAAGTAGGCGACATTGATGTTGCTGTAAAGAGAAACCGCAACACTAAATATGAGTAACGAGTGCCTAAACCACGTCTAAAACAATGTCATAAAAATGCATATATGGTATTTTATGAAAATATATATATATATATATATATATATATATATATATATATATATATATATATATATATATATATATATATATATACCACACCTATACGTCAAGATTTTTTCTGCATTTAATTTGACATTTCTCAATTTCAGGCTAACTCATTTGAACCATGGAAAGTTACACAATCGAGCAACCCGTTACAGTTATTCATCAGAAAAATAGTGCAAAAATTTGTGCAATCCCGAGTCTGTAGATGTGAAAACACCAGTGCATGCTCTTACTGCAGAAAATATTGCTGCTGTTCGCCATAGTGTGGCTGAAGAACCGTCCACCTCAACTCGTCGTCGGGCTCAACACCTCTCATGTATCTATGTATCTACTTAGGGTAGTGTTTAGTTGTAAGCATCATCTATTTAACCAACCAAATCCAGATAAAGGAATACGAGAAAACTTGTATGTATTCAGTTATCAATCGTCAGTTGGTGAAAACGAAGTCTACCACTACCTTAAGCTTCCCTCTTGTTGAATATTTTTACTTTTACTATTTACCACTTTATATTCTGTTGTTATATAGATACAAGAGTGCTGATGATGGACGTGGCTGTCTAGAAAATGTGCATTCCGCTCCTGCTGGTGTCTAAAAATTAAATTTTCCCAATTTTTCTTTAATATTATCACCTAATTTGTAATTTATTTAATTAATTATTTCTTAGAGAGAATAAAAACGAACTTAAGCTTGATTATAAATTTCATTGTATGTAATACATAAACAATTCGACTAATAAAAATTAAAAATCGCAAAGCACCGCGTAATCTTGTTTACTCAACAAAGTTTGGTTTGATACTAGATTAGTGTTAACTAAAAACGAATGTTGGAAGTAAAACAAATAAACAAAAAGTAACTTTCATTGCTAACGGAAGGTTGGCTGAAGGAACAACAAAATATTAGGTGGTAAATATTAAAAGTAAAAATATTCAACAAGAGGGAAGCTTAAGGTAGTGGTAGACTTCGTTCTCACCAACTGACGATTGATAATTGAATACAACCAAGTTTTCTCATATTCCTTTATCTGGGATTTATTGGTTAAATAGATGATGCTTACAACTAAACACTACCCTAAGTAGATTTTTCTAAATTTTAAAAATATTTTTAACAAATCACAAAAAAAAGTTTATTGAAATCGCTAAAACTCGCCAAAAAGGAAAAAAAGTCGCCAAAATATATAAGTACGTTCAAATTTTAGTTTTTATTTGATACAAAATAAAATGATTAGAGAACACGAGAAAGGTATAATTTTTACTTAAAGCAGTATTAAATTTATTGGTAATTTATTTGGTATATAATTAATTGAATTCTGAAGATTTGTTATATGTGACTCGGCCTATGAAAAGGTGGCTTATGACTCAAAAAAAATTTTTTCACCTTTTTTTTATTTCGATAGTTTTTGAGAAGCTCTGTCACGTGGTGAAAACTAGAAAGTCCTAACTTGCTTAGAAGTGTACTAAAAATGTAGAGAAAGAAGGGCACAAATGAAAGAAAAACAGAATAATATGTACCCGTGTTATGGCACCATGTGTATGAAAATGTCGAAGTAAATTTTCAAAACGTTTTCTTCCACACGCTTACACAAAAAGGATAAATGAAAGGTAAGTGATAAAAAGTGAACATCAATTTATGCCTTTCAACATCTTAGCCTTTTTGCCTTCCATGTTTCCTCCATTTCGTCATTTCTGTGTAAGCATCTCTAAGTTTGTCCGTGCACATCATTGCTGATTCGATATGGCTCAGTATATCCAAATCAAGTTCATGTTTTGATAATTCTAGATAGTTATTTCTTGCAGTTTCTATCATCTTTCGCGGTATAATTTTTTGGCATTTTTTATTACAGCAATCTTGCGAAATAAATTTATTTACCAATTCCTTTTCTTCGTTATCTGTAATATACAAGTCCACTGTAAAAATATTTTCATCCACTTCCATTTTATCTTCAGCTTGAAACAATGCTTGTAGTTCGTCCTCGTAATTGATACCAACATCATCGAAAGAATCATCATCATTCTCTTCGTTTTCACAGAAATATGTTTGAAAAACCTCGCTAAATTCTTCTTCGACAGACATTATTCACAAGTGACACACGTCAGGTTTCTGGAATATTTTTGTAAAGCAGATGTTAAACAATTAAAAAAGTCCAAAGTTGAAAATATTCAAATATTAGAACAGAAGTTATGGTAAGTCAAAGTGGATTTGGGGATTTTTTTGGGGATAAAATCCCCAAAAACCTGACAACGCTGGGTCAGAAACTGCTAAGCTAATTTTTCGAAATTTTGTTTTTGAGTCATAAGCCACCTTTTCATAACCCGGGTCACATATAACGAATATGCTGTTAAGGCCACCCTCAAAGTATTTGTCATCGTCCTCTTATTTGGATTTTATTTTATGAGAATTCAACTACATATTGAGTGCAACATTCGTAATTTGTATTCATATAATTTATAGTATCAAGAAAATTATTCTTTATTCTATTTTGCAAATGAGTTTTGGTTGAGTTCATAACTGAAAGCGCTTTTTCTATACAGGAATTAACAGCATATAAACTAAAAAATCAAGTATTTTATTAAAATGCAAATGCAAATTTTTGAAGTCAGGCTTAAATCCGTTTAATTATCTCTTATTATTTTTTATACATATTTTAATGTAGGGGGAATATCGAAGCAGACCACTTCCTTTCGACCCCTTCCGTCCTCTACGATTATAGACAACCGAAATACAAATTACGGCAAACTTACCCTCATAGAGTGAAGTGCTACAACCATCCTTTAATCTTGACTTTTGTGATTTCAGATTGTCGAATGGTAACTGTCGGCCTTCTTTCTTATCACGCAGTCTCAAGTAATTACTAGCATATGTTCAAGGCTCAGGTCCTCCATTGTATCCACTTTAAACAAGCTTCTACCAGTGGTCTTAACTCTTATGTTAGCCAATGCCGGACATTCACACGCAATGTGCTCTACCGTCTCAGTCTCCTGCAGGCACAATCTGCAAGTATCATGTTGGCTAGATGATACTTGAAGTTTCCATGACCTGTCACCAATGCAGTTATCTAGATTAGAGTACTTCTATTGTATCTGAGTACTCTACTGGTCTTCCTGCCCATGGGCTCTTTGAGTACCATTCGAGCCTGCTCACACCTTTTCTGGTTTAATGAGTTCATCATTATAGGACCTTAGCTTCCATTATGCCATTACCCAGCGCTACTTTGGGTCTCGTCCACAGACATTCACAGCAGATCCCCCTTTTGCTAGTTGGTCTGCTGCTTCATTCCCAACTGTGTCTATGTATCCCTTACCCTCATCAATTTTACCTCATTAACCGAGGCTGTTAAGTTTTAAAACACATTTCAGACCTAGTTTGAAGTACACGTTCAGCTGCCTCATACGCTTTACAATCGACTGGTTCCCCCAAACGCAGACTACAGGACAAAGAAAAACTCTAAAATGTACTCTTTATTGGCTTTAATTTTTAACACCCTGTAACTCACAACTGAATGGAACAAACAAAAAACTGTAAAAGAATTTTTTTAGTGTGGAACGTCACTTTGACAACGCACATAAATTCGAAACTGTTTAATCGATACTTTACGAGATGTCGATCACTATAGCCATGTACCAAAAAAAAAAAAAATGGATTTCTTTTTCCCCAACTTCCAAAGGTATGTTAGGATTTATGAAAATCTTTGAAAATAACGAATTTTCTTTGTGATAAGGAATTGCAACATTTTGAAATGGAAAGGTGTTCGTAAACTTTAAATGAATTTAAATTTCCAAAAGTTTCCGGTAGTAAAATCATTTAAAAAATCGCCAACAAATTCGCCAAATATTTAAAAAATCGACAAAAAGTTGCCATGTAGCCAAATCAAAAATTTGATCGCCAAATAAGATTGAAAATCGCCATATCTGACAACCCTGCTCAGAAGATGGAGGTGTGCCACCGGATAATTGAATTATACCAATATTATCAAAATAAATATAAATGACAAAAATTTCCTAAATAATTTGTTTTATTCAAAATCAACATCGGTCCTTAAAATTAACCACCTTTATATATATCCATATGTACAGTGGTGTTCCAGCTTAAAACATCAACCCCATTTTTCTTCAAACCAATATTATACCCATTTCGTTATGTGTTTCGGGTCATTGTCTTGCTGAAACACTAATTTAAGTGGCATTTTCCATTCTGCGTACCGCAACACATAACTGTTAAGCAGTATGATAGACCCTGCTCCATAATATGAGAAACATCCCCGCATCACAATATTTCAGCCACCGTGTTTAATAGTCTTTATGGTGTATTGAGGAAGAGATTTAGAAGTTTGGTGTTTGGTGGTTTTCGTACATAGTGCCTGCTTCTGTCAGAGTTAAATAAATTTATCTTTGATTCGTCAGACCACAAAGTTACTTGAAGAGAATTAAGGACAGTAAAATATAGAAAGTGAGACTGACTCTATTTAATGGAAGTGGGCCTATCGTACGGGTCGAAGAAAGAATGGATGCTAATTTGTACACAAATCTGCTTAACAGTTATGTGATGCCTTACGCAGAATTGAAAATACCGAAACACACATACCGAAGTGGACAAAAGATTGGTTTGGGTTGATGTTTTAAGCTGGCCTGCTCAGTTGCCAGTTTTAAACCCATTGAGAACTTGTGGCGAATAGTTAAATCAGCTCTTAAGGGAAAACATGCAACTAATAAAGATCACCTGTGGGCATTAGTAAAAGGAACATGAGTAATATTTCGATTAAGATATGTCAAAAACGTTTGACCCTATACTAAAATGGTGCTCAGTCGTTATCAAAATTACATTATATTCCACTAAGTACTGAGGTAATCAGCGTTGCCGTTTTGGTCCAATTGGACCAAATTTGGTCTGAAAAATTTGGAAATTTTTAAATTGGTCCGATGGTCGGACCAGTTTTATTTTGGTCCGTTTTATCGTTTATTATTTTTTATTATATTTTCTTTTTATTTTGAATGTACGGCAAACATCTCTTATATTCAAAATAGTTTTTACACACCGATATACGTTCACAAATTAATTATTAACGACGTTTTCAAAGTTTCCTAAACTAATGGAATGTGATCCTGATTTAATAGTAGCAGAATGGAATTTTCTGCGGCTCAGCGAAATAAAAATTTCCGCTAATTTACATATTAATGACTTTCGGCAAGAAATAGCACCAATAAAAAACCGGTTAAACGAAAAATGTTTTGGAAATATATAATTTTATATTTAATTTGTTATCTCTGCCACATAGCTCCGCCGCAGCTGAACGCAAATTTTTAACTCTATCGCTTATATAAACCAAATTAAGAAATAAACTGGAAGTAAATACTATCAACAGTATTATTATCTATTATTATTTGTATGTATTATTATTTGTTATCTCTGCCACATAGCTCCGCCGCAGCTGAACGCAAATTTTTAACTCTATCGCTTATATAAACCAAATTAAGAAATAAACTGGAAGTAAATACTATCAACAGTATTATGTCTTGCAAAGAAATTATTGAAATAAATAATCCACACTATGTGTGGTCAGCAAAAAGAGACATACTTAATTAAATATAAAATAATTTAATTTTAAGTTCTAATGAAATATTTTACCTAGATATTTTTTTTTAATTAACATTCTTTGTCCTACAAATGATCTCAAACAGATTGAAAAATTTGTTGATATTAATGTATTTAATACATGCCAATAATCATATAAAATGCGTTATGCTTAATTATTCTTTTTTAACAGTAAATGTAAAATACACAAAAAGACTGAATAAGATTGTTTTAGTTCTCGGCATTTTAAATGTAGTTATTTAGAAATTTCATTATATAATTTTTTTTTTATACCTGAATTATTTAAATTAAATAAGTTATGTTCCAAACCTTTTTTTTATTTAGTAAAATGTTTTTAAAAAACATTAATTGGTATATTAATTGAGTTTTAAAATTTGGTCCGATGCAAACGGTTTTGGTCTATTTTTGGGAAAATGTTGGTAAAAAAAATTTCCAACGGGAACACTGAAGGTAATTTGAAAATAATAAAAGTATATTATATTACTCATCTCTTGAAATTTTGTGTTTTTTAGATAATTGAAGTGGATGGCTCTATTTTTTGTCACACCTAAAATCTTGAATTTCGAATATTTTTACGTATAAATTTCATGTTAAGTTTTTTATCATACAAGGTCTAAGTAAATTAGTTGCTCAGTCGTTCGGTCACACAAAAATAAAAACCTTAAAATTTGTTATGAAGATTTAGTATGTTTTTTCTTTTGCGAAATATGTATTAAAAAGTGGCTCTATTTTATGGAACACCACTGTATATACAGTTACGAGCAGATAATGGTTCAGCTACTCATAATTTTAAATTTTGTTTAAAGAATGACGAAAACTAAGGTTACAAATGAAACTGGAACTACATGATAGGATCCACATTTTTATGTAGTCCTTTCTTAATTGTTACTTTTAAGTTAAACTTTTTTTGCTTTATTAATTAAATGTACTATGATTTCTCACTAGCACTGTAACTTATAAGATATTTTTTTGTTGTGCTAGGCTAATAAATAAATAAATAAAAATATATTTCGAATCAACACTATCATACTTTTTTAACACACATGTTATTTTTGACAGATCGTATGACTGAGTATGATACTGAATCATGGCCTTTAGCTAATAACACTGTGCACCAAATTGAAACTTTTTGCAAAGCACCAGGTACTCTCTATGCAGATTCGATAGCGGTACCAGAGTTGAGTAAAACCTTAGTTTAGTTTGGCTGGATTAGAAGGCGGTTTTTTTTCTCCCCTCAAAGTTTTTGAAAGTGGGTGTGACCACCAAAAAAAAGGTGTCATCAGTTTTCGGAAAACCACTCCTTCAGTTTTGATGATAGCCATAAACTGTCTTCGGCAAAGTTGTAGCTGATAGTCTGCCAAAGAAATTACGAAGGTTTTCAAAAAAACATGTTTTCCGAGAGTTTTTCTAAAAAAAACTTTTTTGAAAAAAATATTTTTGTACTTTTTCGAGTATAAGTTTAAAAAAATCAGAATATTTTGCTTACTCTCTTCTGAAAAAATGAAGCTTTTGAGATGCCAAACAAGTTTTCTGAGCAAGGTTTTACAATCTGAATACTTCTACATCCTCTAAAATGGCCCCAAAAGTGCATATTTTTTGTATGGCAGCCCAATGTTAAAATCGTCACTTAAAATCGTCACACGCATAACAATAACAAGTACTCGCTCGAAAATTGAGGACCGAAATTCATGACAATTTTACAATAACAATTTTCATAAACGGACCGGAGTTTATGAAAATTGTTATTGTAAATTTTTTTTTTCAATTTTGTAGCGAGAAGTAGTTATTTTTTTGCGTAGGTTTATTTTATTTGAATGCAGTGGAAATAAAAACCACTTTTGCTATATCTGTGGTAAATTTGTAAAAATTAATGTGCAGAAACGATAGAAGAAAACTTCGCTTTTAAAAATGCTTACAAAAAAACATTGTTCAAAATAAATGGGTACCCAATTCTGTTTGTATTATGTGCTTCAAAACGAAAACGGATTTGAAGTAGGAAACCAGAAGTTTCTGCGTTATGAAGCTCCATTGATTTGAACGAATCCAGGAAGGAAACATGTTCCCGAGAATTGCTATGCATGCAAAAATACGACGCGGGGCATGAATTAAGGTAACAAAATCTATCCGTAGTTAAACACTATTTTCTAACTAGCGTTTTTTTCTTAAGGTATAAAGGAAAGGGTCGTCCGGATGCGATTATGGCAGAAATTTGTTGGCGTGCAACAAATTTATTTCAGGATGAATATCAAAGGAGTTCTGAGCCTATGCAAATAGAAAACGTAAAATTAGTTAACCAAGGCACTAAAGAAATGGAAATTTTTGATGACTTCCAAGATTCCGATAACGATGACGTTGAGCGTTACTGTGATTATCATGATTTTTATGATGAAGGTTAAATTTTTTTTCTCCAAAAGAATAACAAAACTGAATTTTTTTGTAAGATGTTACTTTTAGGGAGTTTTAGATTCCACAGACTTTTTCATAGAAATGCTTTAGTTATTCAAAAACTTTACTTTTGCTGAAGAGTGTAGAAAACATTTTGAATGTTCAAAAGTTATGCTCCAAAAGTAGATTCCTAGATAAGTTGGGCAGAAAAATAATTAGAAAATCGTCAAAAAAAAAAAAAACGTCAAAATAAAAAAGCTTTTATTTTTTTTGAATATTTCTTTTATTAAGCGAACAAAAACCCAAAAAAGTGAAGTTTTTTTTGGAAATATGCACTTTTGGGGCCATTTTAGAGGATGTAAAAGGGTGTTTTTTATAGAGGTATAGAACTTTAAGTTGGCATTACTTTTCAAGATGACGACCGATTTAACAGCTGTCAAGTGATTTATTCTCAGTTTGGTTTGGAAATTCATCATGAATAGACTCACGCCTGAAAAACGCTTGCAAATATTGCCCAAAACGAGATTACCGTTGTTCCCGATTTTCATAAGCGAATTTTGTTTAGCGATGAAGCGCACTTCAGGTTGAATGGCTACGTCAACAAACAAAACTGCCGCATTTGGAGTGAAGGTAATCATCAAGTGTATGTCGAAACACCGTTACATCCAGAAAAACTGACTGTTTGGTGCGCTTTATGGGCTGGTGGAATCATTCGTCCGTACTTTTTCAAAAACGATGGTGGCCAGAACGTTACAGTCAATGGTGATCGGTATAGAGCCATGATTACTAACTTTTTTATTCCTGAATTGAATAACCATGATGTCCAGGAGATGTGGTTTCAAGAAGACGGCGCACTGTGGTCAATATTTTGAGATAGCGGCCAAAACTCCTTTTGGTTTGTGTGTACGGTTGGTTGTCTTCTTTCGTTATCATTTTGTGACTATTATTTTTTTATACTTCTAAATTTGAAAATAGCACTTATAACTATACAAAATATTCAATTTCATATAACTACATACATAAGTATTCTGGCGAAAAAATAAGAAATAACATAAAATTATTAAAAAAAATCCATGAATACCTAACATACATGTACATACTGAATATACATACATTTTAATAAGAAAAACAAACATAAAATAACAAAATCACAAAACTTTCAATTTAAAACAATAACATTTAAGAAACGATTCAAACAGTACTTTTTCTATTGTTTAGTTAAATTTAAATTAAATAAACTCACAACAATAACTTTATTCTCTTAAATACTAGTGCATACATATCTACAATAAATACAATAAACGGTTCTCATAACAATAGAACAACAATTAAAACAATACTTTTTATTTCAACTTAATAACTGAGAGAGTCTCTCGCGGTTAACTTTTTAAAGCATCAATACCTCGTTATACGGCTTAATATTTTAAAAATGAACTGTTTAAACAAGAAATGTTCCATAGCTAATCTTGATGAAAGAATGTTGACTTGCTGGCTATGTCATGGCTTAGCCCACTTTAAATGCAGTGGACTACCTACTCTTGCCGCTGAAGCTACTCAAAAGCATGATAGTTTACACTGGCGCTGTCCCAAGTGCAAACAAATTGGAGCATATTTTTATAATTTCTTTCAAGCAGGAAAAACTTTATTTATTGATATTCAGAAGGACTTAAACAACATTTCTAATCGTTATCTGAATATGGTAAATTGTTTGATAAGTATACCTCGCTAGTTAATTTTGCACCTTTACAAGAACGATCTAAAGATTCTTCCCCTCATCAATCATCTCCGAAACGCCGTAAGTCTGCTCGTAACAATAGGATAACATCTTCTGACCCAGATATTACAACTAAATCAACTGAGAACATTTCGCGTATTATTGCTACTACTCCTAATAATCCTGTTGATAATTCCACTGAGGTAATTCGGAACGATTTGATTATGCAGCCCACACCACAAATGATTGTTGACACTGACGTCACTCGTGAACTTCGCGTCCTTCCCCCTAAAAAACAGGTGTTTGTTTCCCGTTTTGTTTCTGAGACCACTGTTGATGACATAAATTTTTACGATAAAAGAAAACTAAATATAAATGAGGACATTATAACATATAAATACTCTTATGCTCAACCGAGAAGTATCACGTCGTTTAAAATTACTGTTCCACCTGAAATATTTAATCAAATAATTAATCCATCTTTCTGGCCTGAAAACACTCTCGTTAGAGAATTTATACCTAAACAAAATCAAAGAGCTAATAACGTTGCGCGTTTTCCTGCTATTGTACCAGCGTCTTCAAAAAACTAATTGCCGATAATAACCAGCTACATATATTATATCAAAATGTCTGTGGATTAAATACTAAATTATCTAAACTGTATTCTGATAGCTTTAATTTTAATCATCACGTTATTATATTCACAGAAACTTGGCTTAACAATTATATCCTTAACAGCGAAATCTTATGCACTAATTACAACATTTATAGACGTGATAGGGATACAAATACCAGAGGTGGTGGTGTCTTAATAGCAGTTCATAATATTGTTTCATCTGAAGAAATAAACTTAAATATTCCGAAGGGAATTGAATTTGTTGCCGCACTTTTAAAACTTGAACATAGTAAGTGCGATGGCCGGCAGATATGACCAATGTTGCAATAATTAGTTGCCTTTTTCTTGGAGAAGTCCCGAATTGATATAAATTCAGACGTTTTATTTTCGAGGGCAATATATAACCGATACTTTTGAACAAATAAATCTATATACATACGTATGTACATCTTTCTGGTTAGCATCTCCACAGCAGATAGATGTTTGAGACATACATAAGGCGAACATAATACCAATGAGTAGCACACACTACGTTTATTTTGTCTATAAAATATTCAATAATTAATTTTAGTATTGGACTAAATTTATCATGCCTATAAACGGATTATGTTTTTGAAGATCTATTCATATCCAAACTGTCATGAACAAAAATTACTCTTTTCAATTATATATACAGTTGCATTTGCTTTTGTTCTTCCCAATTTTAAATTCCATATTTCGGAATCGTTAATAGAACTTCGACATACTTTTGACAAAGTTATTGTCTTTCAGCTTTTCTTCATCTATTTTTATCAATCATCAATTAGTGCACAAATTAAAAGCAAAGTAATGGAAGTAACCACATATTAAGACGTAAAACAATGGCTAAACTTTTTTCTTAATATATTTAAAAAATTTATATTTCCTGAGTGGTATTACCAGGTCCAAAAATATTTTGTAGCTGATACCGATTTAAAATAATGCTAAATGCTTAAATTATTTTTTATTTATAAAGTATGTATTTATTTTGCACAATATCCATTTATAATATATCATTCGAATAAAATTAATTAGAAGACAATAGAAACACAATATTTATTTATCATAAAGTTTTATAACTATAAAACAACTATATTTCAGTGTTTAAACATTAATATATGCAAATATGTTATTTTTGTCGCTATCGCGCACTTTATATTAAGTTAGGGATAAAAAAGGGTGTGAATAAAAATTTCTTATGAAAACATAAACTGGCCAAAACCCTTGTAATTAAGTGGTAAAAAGTGCCCCAAAAAAGCTGAAAAAGATTTGTGGATTTGTTTATTAAAACTCTTGCATGATTTAGCACTAAAAACTTTTTTGTTATAAAAAGACAAATATTTTATTCGTACAAACTTTTAATCCACGAAATTTGAGTAAAAATTAAAACTGACAAAAAAATCTAAAAACTATCAATAACTTAAAAATTCGCTTAAAGATTCAAGTTTCTCCAAACAAGCTTTTATAATTTAAAGCTTCAAACTGCCAAGGAAAATTTTTATTTATGATTTTTACAAAATTCCGTTCAGCAGAGTTGCAGTTACGACAAAATTCAAAACATATTCATTTTGGTGGCTTATAAATACAAAAACCAATAATTGTTGGCTGTGGCTAAAATCGCTGGATTTCTGGCTAATGGCTAAAACATTTTTCACTCTATACCGCTTTTAAAGTCGCAGGTTTGATGCAAAAATATGAAAATTTCCAACATGTGACGTCTTCTTAACAGAGAAACAAGTCGAGCGGCTCATAGCCGGCTAACAGCCGCCGCCGACTTTTTTTAAATAATCGAGCCGTTGCCGAAGAGTGCGGCTTGTCACGGCTCAAAAATGTTAACCTACATTTTTCTTTTGGATTTTGTCATACTTTAAATTTTGTATATTCAAATTTCTATTAGTAAAGAAATGTAAATTAAACTTTGTAGCTTTTTATTTAAAATTGATTGTTAATAGAATTATATTTGTATGATAATTTTTACCTAAAAAGCAATGCCAGCCTTACAAGTTAATCAACATATATTTTTTTACGACTGGCAACGTTAAAATATGAATTACAACCTTCCAATGCTTCAAATGTAACTGTTTTTCCACAGAAATAATTATTACTGATTATAGTTTTGTTGAAAATGGCACAAAAAGATATAGGAAGTTTTTTTTCACATTGTATATATGTATGTACCTATCCTAATAACAAATTTCTTTGAAGAAAAAACACCCAATCAAAACAATTGAAGATTTTGATAGGATTTACCTACATAGTAATAAAAACTAAAATTTTTTTTCAAACAGTAAAAAATTTAATAATTTTGTGTTTCAACTATATATAAAACATAATATGATTAAATATTAATTTTTCGAGTTAATTTGTAACATTTACTTCTTCTAAGTAATAAAATTATCAATAAATGTACGTGTTTGTTTATTTTTGTTGTTGTTCTTTTTGATAACAGATTAAATCGGCTGTAAATCGGCTTCAGCCGTCTTTAAGCCGCCGCCGAAAATTTTTTGCTCAGCCGCCGCCGCCAATTTTTTACGACGACTTGTTTCTCTGCTTTTTAATGGTTCTTATATTGTTTGTTCATTTACATTTAGTTGGATTATACTCCGTATGTTGCTCTTATAATGAAATACATAATTTTAATGAAATTTATGACTACTGCTGTAAGTTTATTAATATTTTTGGTTTTATGTAGTTTAGAGGTATGAAACTGATCTATTTTATTAAATGTTTTTGTTTGAAAATTATATTTTTGTCTTTTATGTCAAGTTGCGATTACGTATGTATGCATATTTGCATACATTTTACCACTACGCAGTGGGGCAGAATTTGGAAATAACTTAAACATTTGTAAAGGAGTAGTCCGATTGATCCAAAAGTTGGCATCAGAATAGGAGAGGAGTATCCCATTGCAACTTAAATGGGGCGTTGTATAAAAACTCTTATTTTCCTGTAAAAACATGAAAACTTATTTTTTCCGTATAGTAAAGCAAAAGTAATGTATTTATAAAAAAATATATAATATCAGTCTTATTTTAGGAAAAATTTATTTACTTACCCTTTTGTGGAACTCATGCTGGCTAAAATTCAAAAACCTTCACGAAAATTGTTTACTTAACTTAAATGCATAAGATACAACACAACTACACAAAGCCACGTAAAATTATATATAAAAAACTGTATTTTAGTCTATTTGTTTTAAAGACAACACTACCTCTGCGACGATGTTTGCTTGTCTGCAGATAACACCCAGAGTCTTTGGTAAATACGCTGAATAATTCACCAATTTTGAAATGAAATGTAATCGAACCTTAAATGGAGCATTGGGATAATATGGGTTAACTTGAAATTGGGTTAGACAAGGCTGTTTTTGTTCAAAAACCTCCTAATTTATTTTCAACCGTGAAGATAATAATGAAGATAATGGAAATATATATCTAAATATACACAATTTTGTTGTTGTGTTTTTTATTTTAGTACAGAAAAAAACAAAACACCTTCTACTTTTTTCGCAAAACTGGTACAACTTTAAATGTGACATCAATATATTTTCTGAACTTAGCAATTTTATATCTAAATTTGTATGTTACTCTGTTTATCAAACGAAAAAAAAAAGTAAGCACAACTAATTTTCAAAATAATGTGTTCCATAAACGTTTTATAAAACAAAAATATTTTTTCGGAGAAACTTACATCTTTAAGCGAATTTTTGAATTATTGATTATTGACTATAAATTTACAACAACTTTTCAAATTTTAAATTATTGAAATTTTTGTCAATTGCAATTTCTACACAGCACGCAAATAGTTGTTTTATTTTTTATTTATTTAAATATACAAAAGCACATAATAACTTCATACAGACTTTAGTAACACAATTTAATAATAATTTGTTTACTTTTCTATTCCTCTTTGAATTTTTCGCTTTTTTTGAACACATTGTACTTATTTTTTGTAGGTAAAAAAATATTGTTAAAAGTTAGTGAATTGCAGTACTGGTCAGACTACTCAGGAAATAGAATTTTTGCCAGAAGTGTAGATTTATCTTGATTTTGCAAATTTTCTCCTCAAAAAGTGACTAACTGCAGATATTATGATTTTTTGCCTAAAAATGCAGATTTTTTTAAAGTCCTATATACATATGTGGTTACTTCCATTACTTTGCCTTTAATATGTGCACCAGGGATGCCACTTGTATAAACGATTTGGTACTTTAGTTGGTTTGTTCCTGTTCTTCTGCGTTTTTGGTAGAAAACATTATTTGTTCTTTTTGATGTTAAAATCACTTAAAAAAAAAAAATGCTTGAAAATTGCTTCACGATTTACTATAACAATTTGTAGATGTGCAACTGTATAAGTTTAACAACCCTGTATTTACTTACAAATGAAAGAAATCGTAGTAAATGACATTATAAAATTAAAGCAAACGAATTTGTAAGTTGACAAAAAACGGATACAATAAATTTATTATAAAAAAATTTTTGTAGTTTTTTTTTTATAATTTGGAAGGTTTTGGTAGATTTTAGGGATAACTTTGGTAGAAAAAAAATTTTCTTTGTGGCAACGCTGATGTGCACTAATTGATGATTGACAAAAATGGATGAAGAAAAGGTGATACACAATAACTTTGTCAAAGGTATATCGAAGTTATTTTGACGATTCCGAAATATCGAATTTAAAAATTAGGAGGAACAAAAGAAAACTTAACTGTATAAATAATAGGAAAGTGTAAATTTTGTTCATGACAGTTCGGATATGCAGATTTTCAAATACATGATCTGTTTATTGGCATGCTAGATGTACTCCAATACTAAAATAAATTGTAAAATATTTTGTAGGCAAAACAAACGCAACAGTTACCATGACGGACAAAAAATAATCCGTTTCCGAATTTTTAAAAAATTAAATTTCAGACATAATTGTTATAAAATGTGAGTTACTCACTGGTATTAACTTCGCATACCTCAAACATATATCTGCTGTGGAGGCGCTAACCAGAAATATGTATATACATTTATTCGTCTAACAGTATCGGCTATATAACATAACAGTAGGTAACTTCTCCAAAAAAAAAGACAGATACTGGATGCAATATCGGTCATATCTGCTGGCCTACAAATATAATTATATTGATTATATAATATATATATATATATATATATATATATATATAATCAATATAATTCCACATGTAAACGATTTCGTTGTCATTAGAAGATTAAGTCGTCAACTCTTTTCAGTGAAAACTTCTTTCCATCAAGACCATTACAGGCCAACATATCTCACGTTGCAGAATTATTTTTATTCTATAAGTAATTATAATAATATATAGTTATATTATTTTTAACTATATATAATAATATATAGTTATGTATTCAAATTAAATAAAAAAGCTTAATTGAAATGCAGTTTAAAACAATTTTGTATGAAATATTTGCTTCAAAATAAATTTCAAATATATCTTATATATTATGAATGATGAAAAATAAATTAAAAATGTATTTAAACGTTTTTTTTTTTAAGATTTTAAAAATAATTTGCATTTACAAACAAAAAAAAAACTTTAGGTTATAAGGTTTCTATATTGACCGTACACATTAAGACCTGTAGGTAGCTGTTTGGCTAAAATGGCGAAATGCCGTAATTTTTATTTTAGATGATTTAGGATGTTAGGTTCGAAACACAGCCACGAAATTTTTTTTTTTTTATTTCTTGTAGAAATTACATTTAATCAAAATGGTATAAAAACCACTCAAATGTTGATTTTTGATTTAATTTATAAAATAGAAAAAAACTTAAAATAAATGAAAAAATCTCCGAATTGAAAATTTTTTAATTTAATGATGTAGCCCAGTGTTGAACTCGAGCTCACAAACTAAACGTTTCTTGTTTGTATAGAAAAGATATGCTTATAATATAATTTTTGGATGGCAAAACTTTAATATTAAAGCGAACTTCTTCTATATTATAGAAAAAATATTATAAATAAACATATCTAACCCCGTTGGGTTTCTAACCATTAACTTCAAATATTAACCACTCATAAAAATAAAAAAATAATTGTTATTTTCCAAACAAACAAAAATTAAAAAATAACTTTTATTTTTCAAGGAACATATAAAATCTTGAAAAAAAAGAAAAATATTATACAAAAAAAATTTCTCCCGTTGGGTTACGAACCAACAATTGTAAAAATAAACCACTCTGTTCTGCCTGTTTACTACACTCGACCATTGCGACCTCGCCGAATCGTTTGCCAATTTGTTTTATTTACATGTTAAAATTTTTAAATAACAAATAGTGTACATACTAATTTTCTTTTATTTATATATACATTCTATATTCTAAACAGTGTTGCCAAAACTAAAAAAAAGAAAAATAATAATAGCGGAATTCACTGCTTGCTTTCTAGACCTTTTACATCTTGTAGGCAGGGTTGTCAGATATGGCGATTTCTCGCCAAACGTGGCGATTTTCAATCTTATTTGGCGATCAAATTTTGAATTGGCGACATGGCGACTTTTTGGCGGTTTTTAAAATAATTGGCGATATTGTTGGCGATTTTTCATTGACTTTTGGCCATGATTAGAAACTAAATTAAGGCATATCAAAATGGATAACAAAGAAATTGAAAATTTAAAAGTAAATTGTTTTTCATATATAAATATGATTTTACTTCTGGAAACCGGAAACCTTCGAAACTATAAATTTATTTAAAGTTCACGAACATCTTTCCATCAACAAACAACTTTCATTTTAAAATGGGTCTATTTTAAAATGTTGCAATTCCTTATCACAAACATAATTTATTGTTTTTAAACATTTTTATAAATCCTAACATACTTTTGGATACTTATCAATCATAATATGGATACTTATCAACCGTAATAGAAAATATTAACTTTTGTTTTAGATACTTGATGTGCTGGTAATTCCAATGAATTTTTTATATTTATTTTTCACATACAAGGAAGTTTTGAAGTAAAGATTAAGATCGTTTTATTATCGAATTCGGTTAAGCGCAAATGAGAAATTACACGATTTATTTTTCACTTATTCGGAATTTTCAATTATAAGGACTACGTATAAGTGAAAACGGGTTTCATTTAAACGAAGTTAGCAATTGATATTAAAAAAGTCATATATTAAATTTCACTTTAGGTTATTTTATTAACTATATATGTATATTGTTTTTTCGCCATTTTTTCCTTTAAGCGAACTAAAAGGCTTAAAAATTAAAAAATCAACGAGATTAAATGTTAAGAATTTTTAATTTCAATAAAGCGATTTTTTCTTTTAACCGGCGTGCGATTAACCGAATTCGACTGTAATAACCAATATTTTTTCATTGTTTTAAGTAAAAATTTTATCTTTCTCGTGTTCACAAACCATTTTAGATAAAAAGCAAAATATTTATATATTTTGGCGACATTTTATCTATTTTTGGCGAATTTTAGCTATTTCGATTAAATTTATTTTTTGTGATTATTTAAAAAAAAATTTAAAATTAAAAAATATTCTATATATTAGAGGCAAATTTTAACAAAAAAACTGTTTTGGCGATTTTGGCGATTTTTCACATCGATTTTGGCGAAATAGGTGAAAATAAATCTGACAACCCTGCTTGTAGGTTTGGTATATATTGATAAACAACAACAAAATACATAAGTGGAATTCATGGTTTACACCTTGTAGCTTTGGTAAATTTAAAATGTAAAAGGTCTACAACAGCAAACAGTGAATTCCGCTAATGTGTTTTTTACTAAAATATACAGAAAAAAAGTTTGAACATAAATACCATTATTTGATTTTTAGTTAATGTAAGATATGAATTATATCATAAATAGTATGATTTGGATTTTTACTTTAGTTGAAAAAATCAGAGTTACTTAAAAAATTGTTAACAAATATTAAAGTATATTTCGCAACGAAAAAAGGAATAAAATGATTAAATTTTTTCCAGTGTGATTTTGTCGTTATGCGAATAAGGCATGTAACACATTAGACATTTTTACAATTTTTTGATACAATTTTTTATGAAGTTTAGTTTTTTCAAACATGGAATAAGAATATATTTAATCCTTGAGCGCATACACAAAAAAACCGATGTTTTCCCACTTTTATAATTGTATAGCTGAATATAAATATATATAGCAGGAATATAAATAAAAAAAGTTTTAACAAAATCTGAAGTAGTCATTTTAAGTGCCTTGTTGATTTGACGTGGAATAGCCCACGTGTACATATAGAGGAATTCTGAAGACAAGATAACTTACAAAAAACCCAGCTAATTACGCTGCGCACACTCGCCGGCGTAATTAGCTGGGTTAATTTTGCATAGAAAATACATTGTTTACAGCGGCGAACATTCGGACAACGACTGGAGTAAACATATTGAATTAAAATTTTTTTGTTCGTCTGTATTGTTAAATAAAACCTTTTACTTAAAATTATTCAATAAAAGTCTTTTTATTTATTTATTTTATTAAATGGTAGTCTTTTTTGTGAAAACTGAAGGTGTAAGAATATGGATTTTACATACTGTATATATGTTTCGAATTTCAATAAAATAGTTTCAGTGGTAAATAAAAGGAAACCGTTTTCTCCTGTCACGGCCCTAGTTTTAAAAATTCACAAAGTCTTTTACAACTTATCTAAAACAATCTATCTAAATTTTATTAATATCGCCTAAAATCAAAATTGGTTAAAATCAATTCAGTTGTGTAACAGAAGGGTTCTCCCCCTTTTATCACCTCTTGGTCCTCGTTATAAAAAGGTTAATTTCCTGTAGAACCTCATATATAAAAATATCCTACCTAATTTTATTTGGCCGCCGCAAGTTGCCGCTGTAGGTGAAATAAGAAGCAAACTGTTACAACCTCATAGCGAAAACGAGAAATTTTTTTTTTCTTATTTTTAAAATATGTAACAAAGATGTGTGCAAAATGTGAAAAAAAATAAAAAAGGGTTTCCAAATTTTTTTCACTGCATAAATAAAGTTACTTGTTGCAAATTTTTATTGCTTCTCGTTAAATAATAAACAATATTTTGCTCTGCCAATCAGGTAGGCATAACTATTGCAATTTTTTTATTCATTTCAATTTAAAAACACCTGTTATAAAAGCAGGCAGGTAGTTTTAAAACTTTTTTATACTGAATAAAATATAAACTGGAGGTTTATATTCCAGTTATTTTTTTTTTTTTTTGCTCAAAATCAAGTGATGAGCAAAATTATGAATATGGAATTTCTCCATTACATGCCAGAATTGGGAGTATGGAGTTTATTTTAAAACTAGCGTATAAAATTCCGCGTGAAGGTGAATGTTTTGTATGAACGCAACACAAAAAGAAAAACTATCTGCTCGAAAAAAAAAAATTATACAAAATGAATTTCTTAAGAAGCTTGGGCCCAAAGCAGGGGTATGGAAATACTAGCGATGGTAATATGTCCAGAACATTTTTTGAAAATTAAATTATGAGGTAACAGCCCGAATTACTGGGGTCGACAATAATATTATAAAAAGGTTGGCAGATATCCTAAATGTTATAAACTCAAAGTTTGATGATTATGCATCAAAAACTTCCCAACTTTTCAAATGTACTCTGAGAAGAAACTTACTCCTATGGTTGATAAGATTTTGGCTTATGGTGAAAGTTTAATTGAATATCAATGCTTACCGATTGGGGAGTTGTCAGAAGAAGCCCAGGAATGCAAAAACAAAGACTACAAAAAATTTAGATACACGAATACTTGCAAAATTTCACGGATTAGACAGAATGGGGATCTTTTCAATATGTTGGCGGTCTCTTCAGACCCACTAATTTAATCACGAAGACATGTAAGATCTCGAAAGGATTTGGAAGAAAATAATTATAGCTCGGATATGTTATGTCTATTAGATAACGCTCCCAATGTTAATGATTATTTCAAAGAGAACTAACTAATGAAAGCCAATTATTCTAGCTAAATAAAATATATACTAAATAACATTATATCTATAGTATAAATATATTAATATTAAAAATAATTTAAAAATGTGTTTCTGTAATAGAAATAAAAAAATTTAATATTGGTCATACATGTTATATTAGAGTGTTTTTTTTTTCTAAACTTTCGCATTTAAACAATGTGTATTGCAAAGCGCACCGGGTTAAACTAGTTACTTAATATAAATTTACTTAGATTTAAATATATGTGTATATAAAAATTTGTATTTGCGATACAAATAAAAAACTTATATTTAAAAAAACATGTTAACATTTAACTGGAAAAATTATCCTATTTTAACCGCAATTTTTGGAGCACCCTGTACCTCTAGCAGTATTTTGTAAACATTATTTTGAAGCCTAAAGTGTCCTCTGTCAATATCTTTTTAAATCTTATAATATCTTAATTATTTCAAAAGTTATGTTTTTTTCAACGAAAAAAGTCAAAAGGCGCCACTGTGCGGCGTTCAACATGATTAAAAAATAAAATTTTGGCGATATTTTATTATAATGTATGGTAGCACCACTATGAAAAAAGTTAATTTGAAATGCATAAAATTCATATTTAGGAAGTATATATAGGTTAAGGACCTTATATTTTTAATTGATTATATATGGAGAAGTCGATTAAAATTATATATATACAAGTTTTTAAGCCCTTACAGCCAATAAACTAGTACAATTTACATGGCATACATTTCAAAACTTAATACTAAATTTATACTATAATTTTAATAGTGAAAGAAAAAAATTCTGAAAAAAAGAGAAACTATTATTCTTTAGATCTCATTTGAATTAACTTATTAATTAAATTAATTTAAACCCCCCCATTTGCACAAATATTGAGAGAAATAATTGTATATATGAAAAAATAATAAAATAGACACTGAATGACAGCAACAATCAAAAAGTAGATCCAATATATTTACAAATGTTTTAAATTTTTTTTTCAATTTTATTTATTGAATCTACAAATATAATTAAACTAACAATAAGTGTTCACATCTTAAAACTAAATTATACTTAATTAAGTCCAGCCAATGCCGGGCTCAAATTTCTTTTCGGTTGATGTCATCATTTCTCTGGGGTTTGGCCAAAATAGGTGATATCCCTTCTTCTTAGTCGAATGTAGCCGCGGTCGATTAGGATGTTACGAGCCAGCGGGTTAGGATGTGTTTCGAGCTTTTTTAAATATGTTAATGCATGTTTCGTGATTATACTTGAATCAATGGCACGTTTAAAACTTTGTGCATGTTCCGAGATTTTAATATACCAAGGAACGCGTGTAATCATTCTTAAAATTATATTTTCCCGCCTTTGAATTTTTTCCAAGTTTGAAGCTGAGGCAGTGCGCCATAACTGCATCCCATAACGCCATATTGGTTTGATGATCGAATTGTATAGCAAAAGTTTGCAATCTAAGCTGAGAGTAGAGTTTCTGCCAATAAGCCAGTTAAGTTAGACTGCTTTCAACTTCATTTGTGTTAACTTTGATTTTATATGGCATTTCCATATAAGACGCCGATCAAGATGTATACCGAGGTATTTGGCTTCAGAAACTTGAGGTATCATTTGATTACATATGCGAATAGGGGGACATGAGTCTCTACGTAGTGTAAACGTTATATGAGTGCATTTTTGTTCGTTCACTTTTATTCTCCATTTCTTCAAACAGTTTGGGGTCTGTCGTGGATGCTTAGAAAGGCTGTGTCGTCAGCAAATGTCGATGTGTGGATTCGCTTGCAAGTTGGCATATCCGAAGTATACAATAAATATAAAATGGGTCCCAATATACTATCTTGGGGTACTCCAGCGGCAATAGACTGTGGTGAACTTAAAAAATCTCCTTCTTTCAATATAAACTTTCGATTAGTTAAATAACTTTCTATCAAGTTATAGAAGTTTTTAGGCAAATTTATCTTTAACTTATATATTAAGCCTTTATGCTTTACTTTGTCGAACGCTTGAGACACTTCTATGAAAAGGGCCGAAAAACATTTTCTTTCCTCAAAGGTCATTTTGACTACATTTACTAATCTGTGTGTTTGTTCGATAGTACTATGTTGTTTCCGAATCCAAATTGATGATTTGGAATACATCCCATATCGCATAGAATTGGGTTTAACTTAGAAATTAAAATCTTTTCGAATAGCTTTGACATGTTTGATAAAAGGCTTATGGGTCTGTGTGATCTTTTCCCGGCTTAGGAATCATAGTTATCAAAGAAATCTTCCAATCTGATGGAAAGTACTCAAGACGACAAATGGCATTAAATATAAAGAGAATTGTTTTTAGTGCAATACTAGGCAGCTCAATTATCATCTTATTGCTAGTTTTATAAAAACCAGGCGCTTTCTTGGTGTTTAAATCAGTTATTGCCCTTTCAATATCACGAAGCTCAAACCTTAAGGTGACTGCAGGACTAACATCGACAGGTGGCAACTCAGCTATATCAGTCGAGTCATTTGGCATTAACACGTTTTTTTTAATGGCCAACAAATAGATTACCTTTTTCAGTAGCATTTCTTGCCCAACCCCTACAAGAAGTTCGTAAGGGAGCTATGCGTATGACTGGTCAGTTTAAGTTTCTACATGCACGCCATAATGAATAATCTGATTGTGAAGTTGTGTCAAGATACGCCAGGTAATTTTCCAGGGATGCTATTCTTCGACATTCCAGCAGCTTTTTAAGCGTTTTCATGCACTCCTTTAGTCTATTTTTGAGATGGGGAGATCTGTGTAACTGAAACACTCTTCGGATTCTTCTTTTTTCAGCCAGGAGCCGTTCGACATCCGCAGAATAAATTTGGTTGTATCTAGTTTGTTGTCGGGTTGTTGTTGCATGTTGAGCGGCCAGCTTGAGGTTTTTTTTTTCAAATTGAGAAATACACAGCTCTACGTCTTCAGATGTTCTTAGCGGTACATTCTCCGAACAATGAAAACTAATATATTTTCTATAACTTAACCAATTTATGCGAGTGCTTGTTGTCGGTGACATCATTTCTTGTTGATTCCATACAGAAAAAATAGTGGGTGAATGATCTGAAGATAAATCTAGTGATGCTTCAACTTTAATCATTTCTCTTGAAATGCCATTAATTACACCAAAATCAATAACATCAGGTATTTTTTGTCGATCATTTATAGCCATTTTTGAAATTACGTCACACAAAACGCGACCTTTTGGGGTAATTAGCCGTGATGCCCAAAACGTATGTTTGGCATTGTAGTCGCCAGCTGCTAAGAAACAGAGATTTGTCAAAATCGCTGTACTGGCACTCTGATATAGTAAATCTAGGAGGTGAATAAATCGATGAAATGACTAAGTTTTAATGAAATTCTTCAAGACATATGTTTGTTGCTTGAAGGTAGTCCTCACAAAAATCGCACAATAAATGGTGTTTATCAATATTGCAGATCCACCACAAGCTCTACCACGGGGGTCCTTAGTACCATAAAATATATAGCCACTGATTTTAAACAGGCTGTTTGTCGTTAAATGTGATTCTTAAGGAAGTACTCAATTTCATATTTATTTGCGTTCCAGAAACATATTTTTAAACAGTTCATGGTTTTTTAAGTACTGACTGCGATATCATGAATTGCATTTTTAACATTTCTTGCATCATATTTCTCATGGAGTTCATAAAATTGTTTAAAGACTGCACTAATGTATCAATTGTACCTTCAAGACGACTGAAGTTAGCTGATGGGATTTGTTCTTTATTTTTCGTGTACGATTTGTTTTTGAAACATCAGCATATGAAATGTGTTTTGTGTTGGGCTGGGCTAATTGAGGATAATTAACATTTGGTGTGTATTGTGGATGCTTTGGAAGGTTGTGTAACTTTTGAATTGAAGACCTCTTCACCATAGTATATACTGCATTTTTTTGCATTTATGTCATCTTTAGTTTTATTGCACTGGGCGGTAACATGAATCTCGCCACAGACAACGCAAACTGGGGGCAACTTACAATAAGCCCTAGTATGACCAAATTCTTGACAGTTTAAACACTGTACGGGTCCTGATCGCTTATGTGGTTCCTCGATGGTAATATTTCGGTGTACCAGATATTTAACTTTGTATATAGGGTGTGACTCATTTTTTTCAATCTGATATCATCAGGTTCCAATTCTACCCAAAATATTGGTTGGGGGACACGTTCACGATGTCTGATATTGGCTACGCTTTTTACCTTAAATCCTTTTTTTTGTAGACAAGCTTTAATATCAGCCGGATCGACGCAAGGGTTCATAACTTTTATGACTACCTGCAAACCTTTGCCACTTTTTAATTGGTGGGTGTAAAAATTCTTATTGCGGGTTTCACTAACTAATTTTCGGAAGTTGCTTTTATCATTTATTTTAATCTTTGTTTCACTTATATTACTACGCTTAAGAGGAATCACATAAAATGAATTTTCTCCAATTATTGAAATCATTAGAATTTTGTTCTGTCAGAAAAATAGGAGGTGGTTTGAACGACTTGGGTAACGTTGTAGGAAAAAATTATATAAAATTATATTTTTAAATTTTTTACAGAGTGTGAAAATTTTCGTTCTGGAGCGAAATAGATTTTAATTTAACATATCGCAAGTAAACAACGAATTCTTGAAGAGTTAGAAAATTTAAACCTTCTTCTTCTTATATTATATATTATATATACATATTTATATATATACATATTTAGATTATGAGATTTCAGTTAATAAAAGCCAAATGAGGGTGCTGTAGCTTAAGTGGTTAGCACGTTGACTACTAAGCAATGGTCACGAGTTCAAATCTCAGCCGTGGCAACATCAATTTTTCTGATATGTATTAATTTTTCTTTATAATAATGCATATCACAGCGCCCTCCTTCGCCGGTATTACCACATAGCACTAAATCGCCGGCGAAGTAAAATAATTATAAATTGGCTATGCTAGCTTCAAACTAATTCGCCTAAATAACACCAGAGGCGCAGCAATACTGTTCTAAAAATAATCATAACGTGCAATTGCAGTGTTGCCAGAATCGAAGCTTCACTATCACTAACCATCTGTCTTATCTACTACTATCCCTTTCCAAAGGAAGTACCACAGTTTATGTAGGCATTAACTGCCTGAGTGGTACTTCTCTTTTAAAAAAAAAAAAAAAAAAAAAAAAAATATAAAAGCTTCAAAAAGGCAAAAACAAACTACGTTTTTCTTTTCCTTACTGGCCTTCTGCAATAGAATGGTTTTTACCAACGCTTAATGTAGACCTTTTAGGGACTATGATACTAACTTTCGTTATTGGTCGTTATTGGTCGCTACTGTGCTACTGTAAATCTATATTTAAAAATATTAAAAGCTAATTTTTTATGGGGGTACAGTACCCAAAAGGTAAAAACATTACCCTATTGTTTTCGCTACAATATGTGTGTTATATTTTAGACGTTTTACCTATCAATCAAAAAGTAACCTAAAATAATAGAAAGAAATCTCCTTTGGCTGAAGTTACTGATTCTTTTTCGTCGAATTATTTTAAGCTTTCATAATCCTTGAGGAAAAAACAACCCCAACATTTTTAATTATGTTCAAGTCGGGAGAAGACGAATAAATTCTTCTGCCACTCTAGCATTTTGTATAGGAGAATTATATTGTTTCCGAATCAATGGAAAAGATCCAAAGATGTCGTTTATTTTATAGAAAGTTAATTTTGTACTTTGAAATTCTAAATTGATTGTGTCGTACCTCCACCCTCTCTGCTATGATGGCGAGCCATTGGACTCCTTCCTTTGTAATTCTTCAAGCTTTTGATATTCCAGCACAGTTTTATGATATCGCCCAATTTAAAATACACAAAGTATTTATAATCTTATCAACAAAGAAAATTTTAGTTTTTAATTGCTTTTTTGAAAAGGCACATTTGAAATACTATTGCACTGAAGTTTCATGTTGTTATTGTTATTTTCGTAACTGCTGACAGAAATTTTGGTAGTTCTAATAATCTGATCGAAGGTCTTATCTACATCTATATAAGGTAGACGCTCGAAAATTAGAACAGATTTGTTTTTGAGGCAATTCTAATTTCTGAATTATTCTAATTTCTGGACTTTTTTTTCGTATAAAAAATAAAAAAAACAACAAATAGGGAAAACCATACATATATGATTTGGTAATTCCCCTTTTTAGTTTTACTTTGTTCAAACAAATTGAAAATAAATTGGGGATTACTTGTGTTCAAATAACAAAAATAAACACGCTCAGAAATTAGAATTTTAAATTCGAATTTCAGAGCGTTTAATGTATTGCAAACACTGATTATAATTTCTGGACGTTTGAATTACTGAAAGCTCTAATTTGTGATCGTCTACTGTATTTGAATATATAACTATAATACATCAAAAGCAGCAGATATCGCTCTGCCTTTGCTTATTAAAAAACAGAACTTACCGAGCTTCTTGTTTCAGTAAAATTACTTAAGTCGGGTGTAACTGTTGCCCGACCCCGTTTTCCGCGGCCTTTTGGGGTGCGTGCATCTAAATCTTCAGTCGGGGAGTCACAAAATCTATAAAGATAAGAAAAAATGCTTCTTTAACACATAAATAAACTAGAAAATAAAAAATTTAATTTTGTTTTAGTTTTCGTAAAAAAATAGAAATTCTGTATTCATTAAAAAACTTTTAGTTTTTTTATATATTTTTTAATTTTTATTTTATTAAATTGCTCTACTTCATGCTGTTTGTTGACTTCCTTTGATTAATATCAAAATTTATATATGTATGTATGTATGTTATCTCTTATTTTCTATTAGCTGGGCTGGTGATAAAGAACTGATGTTGACTTTTTTATTTTCAAATGTGTAGGAAGTTTTAAAAGTATGTTATTGTTGCATTCTGTACCCATGTGACTGAGAATTTTATTCATAAATTAAAAAAAAAAAAAAACTAATAATGCCTTAGCTAATGTTTTGGCATTTTTATCAGTCAGTTACTGGGTTTGCCTTTAGATATGATGATGATATTTTTTTTCGCAATTATTTATTTATTGTATCTTCAATATAATTGAACTATCAATAATTACTCATATCTTAAGTCTAAAAATAAAAATATACATGATAAGTCCAACCAGTGCTGGACAAAAAAAAAAAAAAATGTATGTTTCACGGTTACTGTAATTTGCGGGTTATCCCTCTGATGTACGGATGAGAGAAGCAGTGTCCCTCCTTCTTAGTCGAATGTAACCAGGTTCATTTAGTATGTTACGGGCCAGTGGATTAGGATGAGTTTCAAGCTTCTTTAAATAACTTATGGCAAGTTTCGCTATTTCCGCTTTAACTGTTGGCACGTTTAGATCTTTATGGATGTTCGAATTTTTTATATACCAAGGAGCAGATGTAATTATACGAAGAATCTTGTTTTGGCGCCTTTGAATTTTTTCTACGTTGGTAGCTGAGGCAGTGCCCCATAATTGAATTCCATAACACCATATTGGTTTTAGAATTGACTTGTATAATAAAAGTTTGCAATCTAAAGCTAGAGTAGAATTTCTGCCAATAAGCCAGTTTAGTTGGACTGCTTTTAACTTCATTTGTGTTAACTTTGTTTCAATGTGCCGTTTCCATGTAAGGCGCCGGTCAAGATGTATTCCGAGATATTTGACGTCTGAAAGCTGGGGTATCGTTTGGTTATTTATCCGAATAGGGGGGCAAGATTCTCTACGCAGTGTGAAAGTTATGTGAGTACATTTTTGTTCATTCACTTTTATTCTCCATTTCTTCAACCACTTTTCTAAATTGGATATGTGGTCTTGTAAATATCGTGATGCTACTTCGGGTCTTTCGTGAATGCTCAAAAAAGCTGTGTCGTCAGCAAATGTCGATGTGTGAACTCGGTTACTAGTTGGCATGTCTGAAGTATACAATAAGTATAAAAAGGGCCCCAATATACTACCTTGAGGAACTCCTGCTTCGATTGGCTGGGGTGTGCTCAAAAAATCTCCTTCTTTCACAATAAATTTTCGTTCGGTTAAATAACTATCTAGCAGCTTATATAGGTTTACGGGCAAATTCACTTTTAGCTTGTATATTAAGCCTTCATGCCATACCTTATCGAATGCTTGAGAAACGTCGATAAAAATCGCAGAGCAGTATTTTCTCTCTTCAAATGTCTTCTTAACAACATTGACTAACCTGTGAGTTTGTTCGATCGTACTATGTTTTTTCCTGAAACCGAATTGATGGTTTGGAATACATCCTTTGTCGCTTAGAATAGGGTTAAGCTTAGTTATTAACAGCTTTGACATATTTGACAAAAGGCTTATAGTTCTGTATGATTCAATTTTTGTGTGGTCTTTTCCTGGTTTAGGAATCATGGTTACCAAGGACACCTTCCACTCTGTGGGAAAGTACTCAAGACGTAAAATGGCATTAAAAATAAAAAGAACGATTCTGCGAGCTATACGGGGCAATTCAAATAACATCTTGTTACTGGTTTTGTCAACGCCAGGGGCTTTTTTGGTGTTTAAATCCGTTATTGCCTTTTCAATATCACCAAGTTCAAATCTTATCGGTATTGCAGCACTAGCCTCGACAATTGGCAACTCAACTATATCAGTCGATATATTCGGGGTAAAAACCCTTTTCAAATGTCCAACAAATAAATTGCCCTTTTCGGAATCACTCCTTGCCATGATGATGATATGATATGATTTATTAATTATTTATTATTTACCAGCGAAACATTGGAGAAAAAAAAGAAATAATATTTTTTTATTTACATTTTTTAAACATTTAAGACCTTAAAAGCCCAAAATAGATGAAATTTTAACTTTAATAAATAAAACATTAAGGCCGATTATATTAAGGCGAGTTATACCTTTAGCTAAAGTTAGGATTTTGTTGGAGCGATAAATAGCTTTTCGTTATTAAAAGTAAGCTAAAAACTACTTTTAACTATCACGTACTATAAGGACAAGTTATAGCAATGATCATTATCGTCATTGTTATAACGAAGAACTACTTATCGCCCCAACAAAATCCTAACTTTAGCTAAAGGCAAGTTATAATAATGGGCCTAAAAATATGTAAAGATAGAAAGGAGCAAAATGGAAAATTATCTGAACGTAAACTTAGACAATTATGACTATGATAACTTTATAAAAAAACAGAAAAATCGGTATAGAAATCTAACTTTATCGGATAGAAGGACGCATTTGAATAAAATTCAAAACTTAAAAGCAAAACAACTTAAAGAATATAATCTGAAATACAACAAAGACTGGTTTATAAACAAAACAAATATAGAATTTCTCGAAGATTGCAAGTGGCTTCTATCTCTAGGATCAAAATTTGCTTTGCCGGTGAGAAATGACAATATGTCCACATTAAACCTAATTGCAGATATTGAACAATGGGTTCAAACGATTACAGATGATAGGGAAAAACATATGTGAGGAGTAAAATAGTAAATCAAATTTTAACCCACAGGAGAACATGTAAATATACACAAAAAGAGAAATTAATTCTTAATATATACAACGAAACAAACAAAAATTTATTAGAAAATATAAAGATGAAAGAATAATTACCAAATCGGATAAAGGAAATAAAACAGTCGTACTATACAAGAGGGACTACAGAAGAGAAATGGAGAAACTACTGGAGAACAGAAGCACATATAAGACTATAAGGACAGACCCAACCCAAAAACTACTACGCGAAAACAACAAATTAGTAATGGAACTATTTAAAGATAAACACATTACTAGGTATGAAAAAAACAACACTCACCGCCAATTCAGCCATAGCCCCAAGATTGTACGGCCTTCCTAAAATTCATAAGCCGAATACGCCTCTGCGCCCAATCTCTTCTTCGGTCGAAGTACCCTGCTACAAATTAGCTAAACACATAGGAGGAATACTTAAGAACATTATATTGGAAGTAAGTAAGTAGATTATAGATACAAGTAGTGCTGATGTCGGACGTGGCTGTCTAGAAAATATGCATTCCACTCGTGCTGGTGTCTAAAAATTAATTTTTCCCAATTTTTTTTTAATATTATCACCTAATTTGTAATTTAATTAATTCTTTCTTAGAGAGAATAAAAACGAACTTAAGCTTGATTATAAATTTCATTGGAAGAATATAATGTTAAAAATTCCTTGGAGCTTAAAAACAAAATAAATAATGTATGCCTCGACAAAGATGAAATTCTAATTTCCCTAGACGTGGTATCGCTATTTACCAATATTTTGATCCACTTGGCAATCGCAAACATTATGAGACAATGGAGCACATTCCAAGCGCATACAGAAATACCAATACGACAATTTCTTAAACTTCTTCAATTTTGCCTTGAAGACAACAATTATTTTATTTATGATAATACTATAAACATAATATTATAAACAAACCTATGGCATGCCTATGGGAAACGCTTTATCACCCACAATCGCTGATATAGTATTAGATACTCTACTAAAGCACACACTGGAGGAATTAAATACACAAAACATAAAAATTAAATTTTTGACGAAGTATGTTGACGATTTATTCGCAATTATTAAAAAAGATGACGAGGACACAATTATAAAAACCTTTAACCAATACCATAAAAAACTACAATTCACAATGGAGAAGGAAACGGACAAGTCGCTTCCATATTTGGATATGAAATTACACAGGGATGAAAACAAAATCATCACCGATTGGTATGCAAAATCAATAGCATCTGGACGATTGATAAACTACAACTCAACGCAACCAACACAACTGAAAATGAACACAGCACTTAGTTTCATTACGAGAGTTCGTAAACTAAGTGACAACAAATTTATTAACAAGAACATGGACAAAGTGAGGAAAATATTAACCAACAACAATTATCCAACAAAAATAATAAACAATTTAATAAAAAAGTCAATAAATATGGAAATACGAATGATATAAACAACACATCCGGCAACACCAAGAAATATTATAGCTTATCTTACATACCCAAACTAACAGAAAACAAACAAATGCAAGACATAATAAATGACAAACAAATAATTTTGGCGCATAAAGCAAACAAAACAATCAATACATTATTTACAAAAACAAAAACTAAAATAGAAAAGAAAGAACAAAGTAATGTTGTTTATGAAATAACATGTAAGGGGAACACACAGGAGAAATGTGGAAAAGTATACGTAGGAACAACAAAGAGAAGTTTAATGAAGAGAATCAATGAACATGAAGCCGACATACGAAGGGGAAAAGTAACAACTGCATTAGCGCAACATTGCACAGAAAAGAGACATAATGCAGATCTTTTAAATGTAAAAATTCTGGACAAAGAAGTAAAAGAGAACAAGCGATATACTCTGGAAAGTTTAAGAATTCAGCAAAGAACAACAAGTACAATAAATAGAAAAGAAGACAAAGACAACATTAGCGCCAATTATATGATTGCAATAATTTAGTTTAGTAGTTTTGCTCCAACTGTGATACTAGTTTAGCATATTTCAACTGTGATATATTTTTAAGTTTGTTTTTACGTTTTTTGAATAATTTGAATAATTTTTATGTCGTGGTGTATAAAACTAATTTTGTTTAAACTACATGTTAAGATATGATATGATGATATACAATAATAAAATTATCCACGAAAATTGGGGTTGTCATAAATTTTTTTTAATAATTTTTTTGGTCATCTTTGTTTTTTTATGCATACATACTTTGGGTTTTACCGCTAAGTGTAATTGGTTTACATGTTGATTTAATTTTTGTTTAAATTCTTCAATTGATAAGAGGCTAAATAAATCATTTAAATTAATTTATTTCTTTCAGTTTCCATTTCTGGGTAGAAAATCAACAAAAAAACAAGACAAAAGCAAATACAAACAAAAAATTTTTTTATAACGGTATTATTTAAGTAATAAAAATGTAGACAATATGCAAGTAAATAAAAAGAAACAAATTAAAAAACACTTGTTTATTAATTTTACGCCAGTTCAAGATCAAGATTCAAACGAGTTAATTTCAATTATTGGGAAGAACTCATTTTATGAGATTCATTTTAAGCGTTGCAACTAGGGTTTGGGATTTCCCGGACTTTTTCACTTCCCGGGAAACGGGAAAAAATATTCGCATTCCCGGGAAAAACAGCTCTTAAACTTTATTTACCGAAACAGTATTTAAAAATAATAGTTTATTAATATTAACAGTTTATAAAACTTAAAAACAGTTCAGGTGACAAAAGCAGCAAGATATAACAAATATTTATAAATACTGAAAAAGTAGTTCAATAATTATTATGCAACAAAATATGATTTTATAACTGTTAGTGCGTGTAACAAATCTGCTATTAACAAAATTATGCCTCTGCGGCTCAAGGGCTCTACTGGAATTGTAATGGGATTTAAAACGGCCACAAAGTTTTCTAAGATCACAACATATTCTTGAACCCACAACTCTGCGCTATTGAAATCTATCATACTTTTTTTAATTGCGTTCTTCGATTTAAAAAAAGATTGAATTGTTTCAATCATACTTATCATGTTGTTACATCATAAATTAAACGCGACCATATTCTAGTATATTTCTCGAGACAGTCTGTTTTTAAAGGACATTTTTCAAATAGGTTTACAATTTGTCTTGCACGATCTATAACATATGTATTTGTAAGTTTCTAAAAATATTACAATTTTAAAAATAATTTTTTTTTTCCAGCACAATAACGATCAAATATTTCTGTGATAGCAAAAGAAATGCTTATTTTTAAAATAAGAACCACTGAATTTTCGTAAAAGTACTCGTGATTTTAAATTTACCGTTTCCCGGGAAATTAGTAAAAAATTTCCCGGGAAATTGTTTAGAGCTTTTCCCACGAATTCCCGGGCGGGAATTCCCGTTTCCCAAACCCTAGTTGTAACACAAATGAGACAAAAATACAAATAATTGAGCTGTTTTTTTTGAAAGTGGTATAAGTCCACTTTAAAAAAAAACTGAGTTAACGGTAATTTTAATGAGCTATAGACTCCTTCTTTCAAGGTCTTTTGTTTTGTTGTTAAATTTTTTTAACGAGTCAAGAATCGTTAAAATTGAATAGTGAATCGCACTACTGTTGTTCTCTTCTTGTTCTAAGTTGTGTTATGCTCACTTTCTAATGTGGTTAGTTTAATTGTTATATATTGAATTTAGTTGTTGCATTATTTGCATTTCTCTAACATATTTGATATTTTATTTTGTGCTCACAAAGTTTTTAAAAACAAACTGTAAAATAATGTTACATTGTTATCCGAGGAAGCGCAAGAAGCAATGGATAAGGAGTATAGAAACTGTAAGCTATTCAATTCTCGTAAATATTCACGTATTTCTACGAATGAAGATGTAATGCACTATTTGCAAATATCATCAGATCCTTATAATAATTCATTTAGAATGATAATGAAATTGAAAAATTAGAATACCATGAATTTGTTAAAAAATTATTTATTGCATTTCAATGGGAGATGGGCGTGTTATTGTAATTTTTGCATGAAACATTTTAAATGATATAAATTACAGTAATATCAAATTTGAAGGTTGTACCTAGAATATTTTAGAAAATATTGCACTTTTTATATTGAGGTTGTATGGGTGGTGGGGGTAAAAGTGGGCCAAAGTTCAAAATTTTTTTATTTCAGTTTTAATTTAACATTTGTTCATTCTAAATGAGTAAACATTAAAAATGAAGAGAAAAAATTATTTAACTGATTTTAAAGTTTATTTTTAAAACAAACTACATATAAAGACTGATGCATTTAATTTTCTTTGTCATTTTTTTCATTACTTGAAATGTATACAAATATATACAAATAGCTTATATTAACTTTATTAAAATTTAAAATTTACAAATTTAATTTATTTTTAAAACTTAGATTTAGAAACTAGAAATAAAAATATTATTGACTTCTACCTTCAATAGGTGAGTGCTTACCACCAAAAAATTTGAAAAAAATAGCGAGTTATTTTGGCAAAAATCTTTTCAAATATTAAAGATAAACTTATAATTTATTTTAGAAACAGTTGTTTTATGAAGTGGTACTATTTTGATTAATTTTTCAATATGGCTCCAAATCGTAAAGAAACTATAGAATCTGAACATTTCCCTTCGCAAAATTGGAGGAATGGTTACAAGACTTTCTTAACTCAACCTTAAAAAATTGTCGAAAAATGCAATAAAGCTAAAAAACTCATCAATGAACCAAGATTTGAAAAAAAAAATGTGTGTTCAACATTTAAAACATAGGTTAGTGAGGGGAATTATGAGCGCTGCTGAGGTTGGATATTTACATGTATAGTTGATGGAATAATGTAACATAAAAATATATATATTTTTAAAACCGACCTCTAGTCCAGCGCTCAAAATATGCTAATTGCTGGTAACTTTAGATTTACACAGGGCAACGACCAGAAGCACACAGTGAATAATGAAAATTTATAGCTTTTATACTATACCCTAAAATGGATGGGAGCACCTCCTCAATCGCAGAATATTATCCCCATAGAAAATCTGTAATAATTTAGACAGAAATATTAGCCATTAAGAAACAGAGATGAGTTAATGCATGGTCTACACGAACAATGGTCTAAAATTTCGCACGAAGTTGCCCGTAATTTGGTTTATTTTATTCCAAGAAGACTCGAAATCACATTTAGGAAGAAGAGATCACATACCAAGTATTAAAGTTTGAGTTTTAAGTGATTTTCAAGAAAAAAACTTCATATAATGCTTCTAAATTTGTTTATTTTTGTTTTAGTTAGTAAAATTTTGCAATTATTTTATTTATATTTGTTTAAAACATGGACTTGTTAATTCAACTCAAGATGTTCACTCACTTTTTGAGTCAACTGTACGAAATTTTTATTAATTTTCTTAGAGTACAAATAGTAAATAACAAAGGAAATTTAGTTGATTCTACCGAAATTTGTAGTTTATTTTATTGGATTGGCATTTCAAAAAACCAATTTATAATCAGTAATTCCTACGGAACATGCAGTTTATTTTTTTGCACGTTAAAATTAAAGAAAAAACATTTGTTTTACGGATTTTAGTCGCCTGATTTTTTAAAAATTATTCTTGTTTAACTGAATTTTCAATTATTCTATGGTGCCCCGGTAGGCTAGTGGGTAGTGTGCTAGTCTATCAGTCTGGGGGTTGTGGGTTCGGTTCCCACCAAAGGCTCAGTGTGTTTCACTACAACGAGTGAAGGTCTTTGTTACTATGCTCTATAATTTAAGTAAGAATATAATTTGTAATTGTATTGTAACATTTAAAATAAATACACAGACAAAATTATACCCAAAATATTTTTAAACAACTGGTGTTTTTACATTTTTTTCGATTTTCAAAAATTTTTTTGTTTGGATCTAATAATATTTTTGTTTGATTTTTATTTTGCGGCAAACAGTGTTGCCGTAATAAAAACTAAAAGAAAAAATATTGTTTACATACATATATGTATGTAATGCTATGCTTCTTAATAGAGAAAAAAAAAAACGATTTCATTTTAATAGTTTCTTATTTTATTTTGGTAGGTAGACAACATAATCTTATAATCTTTAAGATACAAAATTGCATTATGAAATAATAAAATCCTTACAAAAATTAATATGTACTGAAAATACTTTTTTATAGTTTAGACTATATACATAGATAGAATATAGAATACTATATTACACATTGCAACAGCTCCGTTTAACACTGGTGTTGTTTAATAACTCAAACTTTCATTAATAGCTATTTTATTGAGTCAACAATTTTTAATCGTTTGTTTTTATGTTTTGTGTTAAGCTTCTTACAGAAGTTTTAACGATTTCGGCTATTAGCTTGACAATACAGTAAAACACAAAAATAATAATAAATTACATTTTATTTTCAAGAATAGTTTCAAATGTAAAATAAGGCCTTTTGCAGAGGTGAGAAAGCAGTGTTATACATACAAGCCTCGTCAATTTTCTTCCATGTTTTTTGAAATGTCAAAAAACATGTACAAATGATAATAAAATACAATAAAATGCGATGAAGTTCTTGTATTGTACCTAGTAAGTTAAATCTACTTTAACATTATTCAAAAAATTTTTTATCCCATTTATTGATAATTACACATACACTGAAAACGGCGACACTTACATGACATTTAATTAAAAAAAAAATAATAATTTCAAATTTATTTTTTATACTGAACAATAATTTGAGAGACCACGCTGTATACACTAATTGTTTTGGTTTGGTTGCTAATTGACAACAGCCTTTGCCATGCGCTTAAGCCAAAATATGTAGGTATTTGATGTTATTGACTCAGTTAATTTCCACGTTTCACATCAGTAAAGAATGAGCGACTTTATGCTGAAGTTGAAGATCTTTGCTTTGTACCGCTTAAAATATGGGAGGAATTTCAGAATTTACCCAGGGTAGCATTCTAAGTACAAGTTTAATATGTTGGGTAAATCTTAATCAGTATCTCTATCTGCCAAGTTACGTAAATTTATTGACATCTCTTGGTGCTTTTTAAAAGTAGTGGATTTGTGTTTGCAGTGGTGATTGTAAGTGACTTTCTTTTGGAGATGTTAATTTTAAGTCCGACCGGCATCTCTTCCAGTCTTTAGACTTAACGCTGGATGGCACCCAGTCTATGTGACATAAGGCATGAATATGTGACATAAGGCATGTACCCGGGCGCTAATGGACTGATTCCGTTTGGTGCTTTAATATTTTTTTGCTGAAGAACTGTGTCCAGAACTAAGAGGAAAGTGTACAGGCATACAACAATGTCTAATGCCAGTGTTTATATCATCTTTTTGATTTTCTCAATGGCTTTCCTTTTTTTTTAACTTTCTCATTACAGTAATATAAGTTTATTTATGCTCTTTTATTGCAGAATCCAGTAACTATGTTTAATGCAATTCAATTTTCCAGGTAGCCATTGCCATTATATTTTAACAAACTTTTTCATTTGATTCAGTTAAATTGATTGTTTGATTTTTTTTTTTTGTAATTTCAGCATATTTTTTGTTTGATTCAGCCAAATAATTTGTTTGAATTTTTTTTATAATGTCAGTGCAATTTTTTTTTGATTCAGCTAAATTATTTATTTGAATTTTTATTTTATTTTTAATAAACTTTCTTAACCAAATGTCACAATTTTTTGTTTGAAAAAATCATGGATTTTTTCAATAATCTAATTTTTAAAATAATTGATTGAAATTACAATTTTATAGGACCATTTTCAAATAAAAATGTTTTGATTATGCCAATTATTTGTTTTTATCTGAAAAATAATTTTGTCTGTTTAAATAAATAAATAATTATTCTACTTTTTTTGATGATTTAAAGAGCAGCATTTATTGAGTGTATAAAAGCTATAGAAAGCTTCAGAATATCAAAATACGAAAATTTTCAAATGTTTTATAAATACCAAATTTTAAACTTTAAAATTTTCAATCAGTAGCATGCCAACTTTTATCAAAGCAGGTTTATGTCGCATTGTGTAATAAAATAAGTACACTGAAAATATGTAACCATAACCAAAAATTTTGTCAGTTTGAAATAATATTTATTATTTAAATATAAAAAATATTTTTTATTAGTTTTTGTATTAGATTAATATAAGCCACGCTTTCATTAAACAATTTTAAAGCAATAAACGTTACATTTGTTTGTTTTATTTTCACACAAAAATTATATACGGGCATGGATGCATGAATAGTTTATTTGCATATTATTAATTTGAAAATACGAAATTAGTTTTAATAGTTCAGAATTAAAAATAAATTAACGTAATTATGTTTTATAGTTGAAAAAAAAACTTTACACAAAAGGCTCTTATGACAGTAATGGGCATTTCTAAACAAGCGGTATTGTTTTGTGTGATTTCTCTACCTGCTAACATTGTTAATGAATATGTTCATTTTTTCATAAGAACCGCTTGTAAGAACTTTTCACAACATACACAAAAAACATTTATCTCGTGAATTCCTCTACTTTTCCTTGATTTGCCTACGATTGCATATTTTCCGTTGCACTCGTCATTTGCTTTGTAATTTGTTGCAGTTTATTTTATTGCTTTTAAGAATAAAATCTAATTAATGTATTTGTTTGTTTTTGTATTATCATATTTCTATGTTTGCCTTTTGTCTACTTTTCTTACCAAATATTTATGTTGACGCCATGCCTACAGTTTTAATAATAATACTTACTTTAATTATTAATAATATAAAATACAAATTTATAAGGAATTCTGTTTGCTACATTTTATTAAGAATTGTCAAATAACTTTTAGCAAGTAAGCAAAATATTTTTATTAAAATAAAAAATAATGCTACGACAAATTTAGTCGTAGTCAAGTACTCGAAAAATAAACACATTATTGTTTAACTTACATACAGTGACGGACTAAACTATTCACACAGCATGTACTTCTATTTAAAAGCTTTTATATTTTTGAAATGAGAAGAGTTAGCCCAATACAATATTTAGCCAATTTATTTATTATCTTTTTCAATATTAAAATTTAAGGAAACAGTAATTCTAAGTAGTTTATATTATTAAAAAATAACAAAAAAGTAATTCAGGTCGCAAATTTAAGGGCACAAAAGTATTCACACAGTTATTTAAACTTTACAAAAAGATAAAATACGTATAACTAATACTTTCTTTTTACAACTTCTTTTAGTCTTCTTGGCATTGAATAAACCAGATTCTTAGTAACATCAGATCCAATATTTTGCCATTCTTGCTGAAGAATTTCCTTCAGTTGAGCCTTACTACAAATATGATGCGTCTACCCAATTCATCCCAAAGATGTTCAATCGGATTCATATCCGGGGATTGTGGTGGAGTGGGAAGTATGTGGGGAACGTGGTGAATTATCCACATTCGAACGTCATAGGCCGTGTGTTTAGGGTCGTTGTCCTGCTGAAAGTAAAAGTTGCACCCAAGACCTAACTTCTCTACGCTTTGCAACAGGTTTTCTTTCAAGATTTTTAGGTACACATTTTTGTCTATTTTTTCGTCGATAAAAACTAAGTTACCAACGCCTCCTGCAGCCATACATCCCCACACCAATACCCCTCCACCACCATGCTTGACTGTACTCACAACATTGTTTTTTTCCAACTCTGTATTTGGCTTTCTCCAAACACGCGCTCTACCGTCAGACTGAAAAATATTGAATTTACTCTCATCGGAGAATAATACGCCTTCCCAGAAGTTTTCATCCTTATTTTTATATTCTTTTGCAAAACTTAAACGTTTTGATTTATTCGCCTTGCTTATGAGAGGTTTTTTTCTTGCTATACGTGAGCTATAACCAGCACGGTGTAGAGTTCTGCGCACAGTTTTTGGGTGGATTTCTTTGCCCATCTCTTCTAATCATTCTGCAGCTATTTCAGTAGATGTTGTTTTTGGATTTTTTTTATTTTTCTGACGATTTGGGCTTCTTCTCTTGGGCTCAGCTTAAGCGGCCGACCAGTCCGATGATAACTTTTAAGATCCAAACACTCTTTAAATCTTTTAATAATGCTGGCTACAGTGAATCGGCTTCTTTTAATTATATTTCCGATTTCTGCATACGATTTATTTTGTTTATGCATTTCTAACACAATTTTTCTTTCAGCTTCCCTTGTTTCCTTTTGTTTACGACCCATTTTAAAAAATTTCAATCTTCAAAAACACTTTATTTTAGATTAAAACAAAACTAATTATTTATAACGGTACTTTCAACATTCCAGCAAGTGTTGCCATATAAAAACTTATAAATTTGTTTAGTTAAAATACCAAAAACTGCAACTGTGTGAATACTTATGTCCCCCCAGAAATATCATTTCAAATACTTAATTACTTTCTTCTAGTAATGTACCATACTTAGAATTATTATTTTAGTATATTCAAATCATTAATAAGTGAATAAAAAATTTTGCTAAATATTGTGTTGGGCTAATTCTTTTCATTTCAAAAATATAAAAGATTTTAAATAAAAGTACATGCTGTGTGAATAGTTTAGTCCGTCACTGTATATGTATGTTACAATTCATGACTATTTCTTAATTCTAGAAATCGTAAGAAAACTATCTTATTTATACATTAACTTAATATTGTACAAAAACCTTTTGTATGGAATTTTTACAGCCATAAAATATTTACATGCTACCATTTTTTGCTACTTTTTAACTCTATCTTAACAAAAATTTAAATTAAATTTTGGTTAACTCATGCAAAATTAAACGCTTTTGTTTTTTACCAGCTTTGGTTAAATGGGAATGTATTGGTGTTTTGCACTGGAAAAAATCACAGTGTTTAACATTAGTTAAAAGCTGTTAAAACTAACAGCTTTCGCTGGTTGCGTATGCTTGGTGTTAAGCCAACACAGTTGATGTACATACGCGGTTGTACAACGACTCATGAAGCATGGAAGAAATTAGAAGAGACATACATATTGTCACCTAAAATGCAAAAGGCCGTAACTACACTTTTTAGTTTTTTACAGGAGAAGGAATAAACGTTATAAATTAAAGACTACTTAAAACTTAATATCCACATTTTAGATTCAAACTTAGAAAACAAACATAACACACATTGAAAGATAATCAAAGCCAACTTTGTTTTGATTTTTTTTTTTTGGAAAAGTGCAGTTACGGCTTTTTGGTTTAGTTGACGTTGCAGTTACGGCCTTTTGTTTTTCACCAATAAAGTCGTTATTTTTGGACGTATACATGTAAAATTTGCTGTGTAGATGTGTTTCGGTTAAGTTCGTCATAATCAATCAAAAAGTAAATTTTGAATTTTTGAGTAGTTACGGCCTTTTGCATTTTAGGTGACGATATATATGTATATGCCTCGTGGTGCAATACAGAAAGTTTCCCTATATAAGAGATTGGTTAACCTGAAATTCTGTGAGAATGGTAATGTGTTTCAACATATTAATGAGTTCGGAGAAATTTGTGGAAAACTGGAGGAAGTGAACATAAAAATCCAGGAGGATCTTTTAGTTATTATGTTGTTGTCAAGCCTTCCCAAAAAAATCGGTAATTTTGTAATTGCAATGGAAACGCGCGACGATCTCTCTAAATTGTCTGTTTTGAAGCAGAAGCTTCTAGAAGAGGTAAAAAGACGGCATGAAAAAGAAGAAGAAAAACCGGTACAGCAAAATCTTCCACTAGCAAAAACGAAAAGAACTTGAGAAACAACAACAGCAAAAATTTCAAAGGCAAATGTTTTGTATGCGGGATTATGGGACATTACGCTAGGAAATGTAAAAAATCTAAAAATAACAACGAAAAGGCACAAGCAATGACAATGCTAGCAACCACAGATGCGTCGGCGTTTGACAATAAAAAATGGTATGTCGACAGCGGTGCTACTTCGCACATGTGTAACAGTCGCAAAATGTTTCATAATTATCAAGAACACAGCGAGATCATCACACTGGCTGGCAACAAACACATAAATGCAGTAGGAAAAGGTGATGTATACATAAAACACAATAATTATAACATTTTGCTTGAAAATGTTTTGTACTCTCCGGTGTTGCAGGCAAACTTCATTTCTGTAAGCAAAGCTGTTGACAGAAGTTTGAATGTGCAGTTTAATTCAAAAAGAGCAACAATTTAGAGAGCAGACGGAGATGTACTGTTGTGGGCTGAACGAAAGAATAATATGTTTGAGTTCAACAGTAATGTAAAACAAGGGTTGTTTTATGCACACAACCATAAGAGTAATGTTTGGCACAATCGATTTTTTGTCGTTGCCTAAGGAGTCACATACATAATCAAACGAATTGTTGGAACTTGTCCATCGTGATGTGTGTGGAACAGAGAATGACAAAAGCATCATTTTTAATACTTATAAGTATTTAAGGCCAAACATGTATAAATGTGTATAGGTACAGCTCAAACACGTACCATACACACATACTCATATCAATTTCAACTTAAATAACTACAATTATAGGCAACTGTTTTGTGACTAATTTAAAAAATTAGTGTGTAAAATTTTACCATACTAAAAAAAAGGGCTAGACGAATCACTTTACAGTATGGCAATGTACAATTTATTCAATTTCGCTGTTTCTTAAAATATCAAATTCTATATATTAAAAAATGTTATCTATATATGGAATTTGGCATCTTGAGCAACAGTGAAATTAATGTATCTCCCCCTTTTTCTTTTTACTTTGGTCAAATTTTAGCGAGCACAATTGGGGCAAAACCTTGTATTTGATTCAACTAAATTATTGGTATGGGAATTGTTTGCTGATCAAAAGCATATGGCATACATATTTACATAAAGTTGGCCATTGCCGCCACCTGAAAAACTGTGAATAAAAATCAAAAATTAAATTATATATGAATATGTAGCAATATCTTCAATAAAAAATGTGTACATTTTTACCTTTTCCTCTGCAGCTAATGGCTTTTAAATGCTTCAATATTTGTGCTCTAAATATTTTTTTATTAAAAAAAAACTTCCTTTTTGAAGTCTTGAAAAAATCAATATAAAATTATTTGTTATTTTTTCAATGCATGACATGATAGTGTGCCGTTTTTTGGGAATGGGTAATTATTAATGAATGGGCATTTAATTTTAAAAATTAAAGGTTGTGCATCGGGAAAATCATCATATTTTAACAAACTAATATCAAAATAACCTTACAGATTAGTGTCCTTATTGTTGATTTAACTTGGAAATTAGGTATATATTCAGATAGTTCTTTATGACCGTAAGTATAAATATTTTAAATTAGAAATTAAACAGTGTCCCGATAGTTGATGTTATTTTATGTATATGACCTTATCTTTTGTATCGTTATAGTCAGACACTTGATCTTTACACAGCCTTCATATTGCTATATCCGCAATAATAAATAAAACTTAAAATTAAATCGTGTTCTCGTGGATGACTTAATTTGACGTATACCTCCTTATCTTTATTATACAGATAGGCATGTATGTATTGTTATGTATGCTATAATAGCAATCTTTGAATTTAAATGTTTTGGTAATTCAACTATTATTTTAATTATATAATGCTAATAACCTATACTATTTTATAATAAACCAATTTATTATTTAAAAATATTTCACTAGTTTCTCAAGCAAGGAAAGTTTAACCCACATTTTGGAATAGAGAAAGTTATTTATAAAAATAATGATAACTCTTTAAGAAGTCCAACACAAACAATAAAGGATTTCACAAAAACACTTATTAGAAAACTGCAAAATGATTTTTAGTTTCAATCTTAATAAGTTTGTTTATTTGGCTGTTCAAAATAACTTTGTTATTCCTACGACACTCGTGCTACGTTTTGTATAAAAGCGATTTAAATAACAGTGCGAAAATATTTCTCTGACTATATGTAAATACCGAACTTAAATTTTGTTAAAAAAATATATACTTTTTTTGCTTTTTAATTTCATAAGGTTGTTTAAAAGGACGAAGTTCACCTACGAAAATATAATTATAGGCTATTCAAAATTTAAAAGTTTAATTTAATTTTTACAGAAGAATAACATTTCCATATTAATATATTTAGTTTGATCAATTATTTTTATTACGGTAACACTGTCAGCAGCAAATTAATAATCAAACAAAAATATTATTAGAATCAAACAAAAAAGTTTTTGAAGATCAGAAAACATTAACAAAAAACCATTTGTTTGGAAATATTTTGGTAATAATTTTTTGTGTACGTATTAATTATTTCACAATTTAAAAATACTTTCATTCATTCCTTCATCCTAATATAAAAATAATTTTGGTTTTCCATACTTAACCAATGTTCGGTTATAATCAAAATATTGACAAACATCATACACCTTTTTATACACACAATTCCTAAAAGTAGTTATTTTACTTATAATTATACTTAGAGTATTATAACTACTTTTCCATACTTGTAAGTATTAGGTAGTTATAAGTTTGGGTATGACAGATACCCATCACATTATCTACCTACAACCAGTTATACTCATACATGCATTACGTATACATTTTTAAGTTCGTTGTGTATAAATAATGTTTGTTATAAGTATTCAGTACACCCATACTTATTTCACTGCAAATGAGTAAGTGTAGGTATTTTCTAGGTATAACTAATACCTAAAAATATGTGTAAATACTTAACTTCATTTATTTTATAAGTACTTTTTGTCAGTTTCTGGTGTGGACCATTTCGTTAAAATGTGTTGAGAGGTTCGAAACATTTTGTTTCTTTCGTTGACGAAAAGTATTTTTGTGTATTTTCTTGCAAACAAAAGTGATGTGTTCGAGAAACTTAAAATATTTAGAGAACGACAGACTGGTTGTAAAATATAAACAATAAGAACAGACAACGGTAGAGAATTCGAAATTCGAGAAATTAAGCTTTCAATGAGTTTTTGGAAAAAGAAGGAATTTGCCGTCAATTAACCGTCCCATATACGCCGCAACAGAATGGAGTTGCAGATAGAGAGCGAACAAAACTCTGGTTGAAATAGCGAGATCAATTATGGTATATGCCAATGTTCAAAAATGTTAATGGGCAGAGGCGGTAAACACCGCAGTTTACATCAGAAACAGATGTCCCACGAAAAATCTTAATAACGTGACAGCATATAAAGTGTGGACTGGTAGAAAGTCTAGCGTTAAACATTTGCGAGTTTTTGGTTGCATTGCTATTGCTCTTGACAAAACTGGTTCGAAATCGAAGTTTGATGCCAAAGGAAATGTGTACATAATGGTTGGATATTCAAATGTGGGAAAAGCTTACATTTTGTATGACGTTAAAAACACAGTGTTCAAACATCGCGATGTAATGGGTGATTTTTTTGAGGTTAGGATTTTCATGCATTAGTATTTGACAGATCACGTGAGATTTCAGACATGGTGCCAAAGAGAAAGATGCTCAGTATGCTTTGACATTTCATCATGAATAGACTTACTAACGAGCAACGCTTGCAAATCATTGAATTTTATTACCAAAATCAGTGTTCGGTTCGAAATTTTTTATCGACAAATTTTGTTCAGCGATGAGGCTCATTTCTGGTTGAATGGCTACGTAAATAAGCAAAATTGCCGCATTTGGAGTGAAGAGCAACCAGAAGCCGTTCAAGAACTGCCCATGCATCCCGAAAAATGCACTGTTTGGTGTGGTTTGTACGCTGGTGGAATCATTGGACCGTATTTTTTCAAAGATGCTGTTGGACGCAACGTTACGGTGAATGGCGATCGCTATCGTTCGATGCTAACAAACTTTTTGTTGCCAAAAATGGAACAACTGAACTTGGTTGACATGTGGTTTCAACAAGATGGCGCTACATGCCACACAGCTCGCGATTCTATGGCCATTTTGAGGGAAAACTTCGGAGAACAATTCATCTCAAGAAATGGACCGGTAAGTTGGCCACCAAGATCATGCGATTTGACGCCTTTAGACTATTTTTTGTGGGGCTACGTCAAGTCTAAAGTCTACAGAAATAAGCCAGCAACTATTCCAGCTTTGGAAGACAACATTTCCGAAGAAATTCGGGCTATTCCGGCCGAAATGCTCGAAAAAGTTGCCCAAAATTGGACTTTCCGAATGGACCACCTAAGACGCAGCCGCGGTCAACATTTAAATGAAATTATCTTCAAAAAGTAAATGTCATGGACCAATCTAACGTTTCAAATAAAGAACCGATGAGATTTTGCAAATTTTATGCGTTTTTCTCAAGCTCTTAAAAAATCACTCGTTACATTTTAACGATGTTAAATTTGAGAATGATGATGTCACAATTGATGCGAGAGAAGTTTATGATAAGGATTCAACAAGAATCTTACATTTGATTACCAAAAGGAGCAAATAAGGCGCGATTGGTAGCAAAAGGGTGTAGGCCACGATTTGGTATAGATTTCCATGAGACTTTTTCCCCTGTTGTACGGTATTCAACAATTCGAATTGTTTTGGCTTTGACAGTGAAAGAAAGAATGCACATCCATCAATCAACTTGACGTTGTCTGATATGTTTAGATTTAAATCTTTGTGAAGGCTCACACCATACTCTTTTGGCACGTTTTGGATTTTTCAGCTCATATTTCGACTCATCTGACCAAATTACTCGATCCCAGAATCATTCTAACGTGCCAAAAGAGTATGGTGTGAGCCTTCACAAAGACTTAAATTTAAACATATCACACATACTATAAAACATGGTGGTGGAAGTCTCATGGTGTGGGGGTGCTTTTCTTCTTTGGAGCAGGTCGACTAGCCAGAATCGATACAAAAATAACTGGTGAGCATTACGTTGGCATTTTGCAAGAAAATCTCAACGGCAGCGCTTTGGATATGAGCTTGGGGGACTTAATCTTCAAACAGGTTAATGATCCCAAACATACGAGCATGGCCGCAAAAAACTTTTTCCAACAAACTAATATTAAAGTACTGGAATGGCCACCTCAAACCCACGATCTGAACGCCATTGAGCACTTGTAGACGATAAAATTCCTATGGAATCTCGAACTAACACTCGAAACATTTTGGGAGAAAATTCAAGCCGAGTGGAGAGAGATTCCTGTACACACTTTGAAAAACTTAACTTCAAGTATGCCTAAAAGACTTCGTGAGGTCATAGCTAATAAGGGAGGAGCTACTAAGTACTGATTGTTATATTATTTCGAACAATTTTTGTACTTATCATTCAGTGGTTTACTTTTGCACTTTATTCTGTCCAACCGCGAGCAAGGAGTATTTTAATTTTAGCTTTTTGTAGAAAAGATTTACTTTTGATATGTGTGTTTTATTATTTTTTTATATTCTGAAGTTAGTAAATAAATGAATTAAATTAATTTTTAAAAGTTAAAAGTGATGTTGACTCTTTTTTCTCTGTTAAAACAAAACAAATGTGTTTTGTTTTTGAACAGTCAGTGACAAAGCTTAAAAGCATCAACAACGGACGACACTGCAATATAATTCATGTAATTTTAATTTGTTTGTTAATGTTTTTAAATTTTTTTCTTTTAAATGTATATTTACTGTTTTTAGTCAAATTTCCCTGAAGATGACCAACAAAGTTGGTCGAAATATCGGAATAAAATTAGTTAAAAAAACAACACAAGAGTTTTTTTAATTTATTTAATACTAGGACCAAAAAAGCCGAACATACTTTAACAATTGTTATCACACCAAGGTCTACAATATACAACACAATTAAAAACACGGAAGGCACGCCGCAAACATAGTCACAATGACACTATATCGAAACATCAGATACAAATATGACAAAAACACGAATAATATAATAAAGAAATTTTCAAAGCTTAACAAACAAATGGCTAACCTAAAATCATCAACATCTTTTCTCATCAGATGTAAGCAAATAGGACTAATACCTGGATTCATCTTCAACTCTACTGTAAATATTAACAATATTTTCTTGGAAAACGGTAATATAAATAATGCTTTGGACAAAACCTTGCAGAGACATATTTATAATTTTAATAACATAATTCTAAGATTATTAATACAACATAAACACAAGCAAATGCATAAAATACAAAATACAATGGATAGGTTAAGAGAGATTATAGTTGATAAGTTAAGAGAAAATGACAGTAGGACACTTATGTTAAGTGAACGAACAATTTACGAACACAAATTACGAAAACTTGAAAAACTGCGAGAGGATGAAATGAGAAAGATAAATATGAAATTCAACAAAGAGTGGCTTGTTAATAAAACTGGAAAAATAATACCGCAAAACATACAATGGTTATTATTTCTCGGAACCAAATTTGCACTTCCATTTACTAAATCTACTCTCCCATTGTTCAGTAGTATCACTGATGGAGAACAGTGTATACAAACAATAAGTGATAAAGAGAAACTGGAGTCAGCCAGAACCAAATTCGTCACGCTGTTAGATGATCATAAGCGAAAGATGAAAATAAACTCAAGAAAATAGGGATTTGATTGTATTGAACTCTGACAAAGGCAATAAGACGGTTACAATGAATAGAATTGACTACATTGCGAAAATGAAAAATATTATTGGGGATATGTGCATATACAGACGACTAAAGAGAGACCCTACTTTTAGTTTACAAAATAAGAACAATACCCTAGTGGAAAAATTATATGTTTTAAATCTCATAAATCAATTTGAGAAAAATAAGCTTACAACAAGGATTGCAGTCGCACCCAGAATATATGGATTGCCAAAAATTCATAAAGAGAATATGCCATTACGACCAATCTGCTCATCAGTAAATTCACCCTCATATGGACTTAGCAAATATATAACAAACATTTTAAAGAACTTGACGCTTAACTCAGTGTATAATGTAAAGAACGCGAAGGAATTAAAGTCTAGAATAGACAACACACAAATTAAAGATGACGAAGTACTAGTATCCTTTGATGTGATTTCATTGTTCCCTAATATTCCTGTTAATTTAGCAATTAACACTATTGAGAGCAAATGGGAAACTTTAAAAAAACATACGGATATACCCTAGACACAGTTTTAGGCAAAATGATCATTAAACCGAGGATTATTAAGAAATATGTAGACGACCTATTTGGGATAATAAAAATTGACAAAATTGAAGAAACGCTGAAGAATTTAAACGCATTTAACGGACAGATTCAATTTACAATGGAGAAAGAAACGAATCAAACATTACCCTATCTTGACGCATTAATAATCAGAGACAAAAATACAATCGTAATTGACTGGCATCAAAAATCTATGGCATCTGGAAGGCTCACAAATTTCTACTCCAAACATCCCAGAAATATAATTATTAACACGGCAATGAATTTTATAACGAGGGTACTAGATACCAGCAATTCAAAATTTCATACGAAAAATAAGGAGAAAATTAAAAATATACTGCTAAGTAATGATTACCCACCACAAACAATTAATAAATTAATCGACCATATAACAAAAAAGAAAAATATATCAACTCAAAACCAAAAAGAAGGAAAAACAACAAAATCTATAAGCCAATAGATTATATCCCAGGTTTATCGGAAAGACTAAAACAATCGGACATTTATGACCATGAAAAATACACCTTAGCGATGAAACCAATCAACACTACGAGTAAACTTTTTACTAATATGAAATCAAAATTAGAATTGTATGATAAAAAACTTAACATGAAATTTATACGTAAAAATATTCGAAATTCAAGATTTTAGGTGTGACAAAAAATAGAGCCATCCACTTCAATTATCTAAAAAACACAAAATTTCAAGAGATGAGTAATATAATATACTTTTATTATTTTCAAATTACCTTCAGTGTTCCCGTTGGAAATTTTTTTTACCAACATTTTCCCAAAAATAGACCAAAACCGTTTGCATCGGACCAAATTTTAAAACTCAATTAATATACCAATTAATGTTTTTTAAAAACATTTTACTAAATAAAAAAAAGGTTTGGAACATAACTTATTTAATTTAAATAATTCAGGTATAAAAAAAAAATTATATAATGAAATTTCTAAATAACTACATTTAAAATGCCGAGAACTAAAACAATCTTATTCAGTCTTTTTGTGTATTTTACATTTACTGTTAAAAAAGAATAATTAAGCATAACGCATTTTATATGATTATTGGCATGTATTAAATACATTAATATCAACAAATTTTTCAATCTGTTTGAGATCATTTGTAGGACAAAGAATGTTAATTAAAAAAAAATATCTAGGTAAAATATTTCATTAGAACTTAAAATTAAATTATTTTATATTTAATTAAGTATGTCTCTTTTTGCTGACCACACATAGTGTGGATTATTTATTTCAATAATTTCTTTGCAAGACATAATACTGTTGATAGTATTTACTTCCAGTTTATTTCTTAATTTGGTTTATATAAGCGATAGAGTTAAAAATTTGCGTTCAGCTGCGGCGGAGCTATGTGGCAGAGATAACAAATAATAATACATACAAATAATAATAGATAATAATACTGTTGATAGTATTTACTTCCAGTTTATTTCTTAATTTGGTTTATATAAGCGATAGAGTTAAAAATTTGCGTTCAGCTGCGGCGGAGCTATGTGGCAGAGATAACAAATTAAATATAAAATTATATATTTCCAAAACATTTTTCGTTTAACCGGTTTTTTATTGGTGCTATTTCTTGCCGAAAGTCATTAATATGTAAATTAGCGGAAATTTTTATTTCGCTGAGCCGCAGAAAATTCCATTCTGCTACTATTAAATCAGGATCACATTCCATTAGTTTAGGAAACTTTGAAAACGTCGTTAATAATTAATTTGTGAACGTATATCGGTGTGTAAAAACTATTTTGAATATAAGAGATGTTTGCCGTACATTCAAAATAAAAAGAAAATATAATAAAAAATAATAAACGATAAAACGGACCAAAATAAAACTGGTCCGACCATCGGACCAATTTAAAAATTTCCAAATTTTTCAGACCAAATTTGGTCCAATTGGACCAAAACGGCAACGCTGATTACCTCAGTACTTAGTGGAATATAATGTAATTTTGATAACGACTGAGCACCATTTTAGTATAGGGTCAAACGTTTTTGACATATCTTAATCGAAATATTACTCATGTTCCTTTTACTAATGCCCACAGGTGATCTTTATTAGTTGCATGTTTTCCCTTAAGAGCTGATTTAACTATTCGCCACAAGTTCTCAATGGGTTTAAAACTGGCAACTGAGCAGGCCAGCTTAAAACATCAACCCAAACCAATCTTTTGTCCACTTCGGTATGTGTGTTTCGGTATTTTCAATTCTGCGTAAGGCATCACATAACTGTTAAGCAGATTTGTGTACAAATTAGCATCCATTCTTTCTTCGACCCGTACGATAGGCCCACTTCCATTAAATAGAGTCAGTCTCACTTTCTATATTTTACTGTCCTTAATTCTCTTCAAGTAACTTTGTGGTCTGACGAATCAAAGATAAATTTATTTAACTCTGACAGAAGCAGGCACTATGTACGAAAACCACCAAACACCAAACTTCTAAATCTCTTCCTCAATACACCATAAAGACTATTAAACACGGTGGTTGAAATATTGTGATGCGGGGATGTTTCTCATATTATGGAGCAGGGTCTATCATACTGCTTAACAGTTATGTGTTGCGGTACGCAGAATGGAAAATGCCACTTAAATTAGTGTTTCAGCAAGACAATGACCCGAAACACATAACGAAATGGGTATAATATTGGTTTGAAGAAAAATGGGGTTGATGTTTTAAGCTGGAACACCACTGTACATATGGATATATATAAAGGTGGTTAATTTTAAGGACCGATGTTGATTTTGAATAAAACAAATTATTTAGGAAATTTTTGTCATTTATATTTATTTTGATAATATTGGTATAATTCAATTATCCGGTGGCACACCTCCATCTTCTGAGCAGGGTTGTCAGATATGGCGATTTTCAATCTTATTTGGCGATCAAATTTTTGATTTGGCTACATGGCAACTTTTTGTCGATTTTTTAAATATTTGGCGAATTTGTTGGCGATTTTTTAAATGATTTTACTACCGGAAACTTTTGGAAATTTAAATTCATTTAAAGTTTACGAACACCTTTCCATTTCAAAATGTTGCAATTCCTTATCACAAAGAAAATTCGTTATTTTCAAAGATTTTCATAAATCCTAACATACCTTTGGAAGTTGGGGAAAAAGAAATCCATTTTTTTTTTTTTTGGTACATGGCTATAGTGATCGACATCTCGTAAAGTATCGATTAAACAGTTTCGAATTTATGTGCGTTGTCAAAGTGACGTTCCACACTAAAAAAATTCTTTTACAGTTTTTTGTTTGTTCCATTCAGTTGTGAGTTACAGGGTGTTAAAAATTAAAGCCAATAAAGAGTACATTTTAGAGTTTTTCTTTGTCCTGTAGTCTGCGTTTGGGGGAACCAGTCGATTGTAAAGCGTATGAGGCAGCTGAACGTGTACTTCAAACTAGGTCTGAAATGTGTTTTAAAACTTAACAGCCTCGGTTAATGAGGTAAAATTGATGAGGGTAAGGGATACATAGACACAGTTGGGAATGAAGCAGCAGACCAACTAGCAAAAGGGGGATCTGCTGTGAATGTCTGTGGACGAGACCCAAAGTAGCGCTGGGTAATGGCATAATGGAAGCTAAGGTCCTATAATGATGAACTCATTAAACCAGAAAAGGTGTGAGCAGGCTCGAATGGTACTCAAAGAGCCCATGGGCAGGAAGACCAGTAGAGTACTCAGATACAATAGAAGTACTCTAATCTAGATAACTGCATTGGTGACAGGTCATGGAAACTTCAAGTATCATCTAGCCAACATGATACTTGCAGATTGTGCCTGCAGGAGACTGAGACGGTAGAGCACATTGCGTGTGAATGTCCGGCATTGGCTAACATAAGAGTTAAGACCACTGGTAGAAGCTTGTTTAAAGTGGATACAATGGAGGACCTGAGCCTTGAACATATGCTAGTAATTACTTGAGACTGCGTGATAAGAAAGAAGGCCGACAGTTACCATTCGACAATCTGAAATCACAAAAGTCAAGATTAAAGGATGGTTGTAGCACTTCACTCTATGAGGGTAAGTTTGCCGTAATTTGTATTTCGGTTGTCTATAATCGTAGAGGACGGAAGGGGTCGAAAGGAAGTGGTCTGCTTCGATATTCCCCCTACATTAAAATATGTATAAAAAATAATAAGAGATAATTAAACGAACTTAAGCCTGACTTCAAAAATTTGCATTTGCATTTTAATAAAATACTTGATTTTTTAGTTTATATGCTGTTAATTCCTGTATAGAAAAAGCGCTTTCAGTTATGAACTCAACCAAAACTCATTTGCAAAATAGAATAAAGAATAATTTTCTTGATACTATAAATTATATGAATACAAATTACGAATGTTGCACTCAATATGTAGTTGAATTCTCATAAAATAAAATCCAAATAAGAGGACGATGACAAATACTTTGAGGGTGGCCTTAACAGCATATTCGTTATATGTGACCCGGGTTATGAAAAGGTGGCTTATGACTCAAAAACAAAATTTCGAAAAATTAGCTTAGCAGTTTCTGACCCAGCGTTGTCAGGTTTTTGGGGATTTTATCCCCAAAAAAATCCCCAAATCCACTTTGACTTACCATAACTTCTGTTCTAATATTTGAATATTTTCAACTTTGGACTTTTTTAATTGTTTAACATCTGCTTTACAAAAATATTCCAGAAACCTGACGTGTGTCACTTGTGAATAATGTCTGTCGAAGAAGAATTTAGCGAGGTTTTTCAAACATATTTCTGTGAAAACGAAGAGAATGATGATGATTCTTTCGATGATGTTGGTATCAATTACGAGGACGAACTACAAGCATTGTTTCAAGCTGAAGATAAAATGGAAGTGGATGAAAATATTTTTACAGTGGACTTGTATATTACAGATAACGAAGAAAAGGAATTGGTAAATAAATTTATTTCGCAAGATTGCTGTAATAAAAAATGCCAAAAAATTATACCGCGAAAGATGATAGAAACTGCAAGAAATAACTATCTAGAATTATCAAAACATGAACTTGATTTGGATATACTGAGCCATATCGAATCAGCAATGATGTGCACGGACAAACTTAGAGATGCTTACACAGAAATGACGAAATGGAGGAAACATGGAAGGCAAAAAGGCTAAGATGTTGAAAGGCATAAATTGATGTTCACTTTTTATCACTTACCTTTCATTTATCCTTTTTGTGTAAGCGTGTGGAAGAAAACGTTTTGAAAATTTACTTCGACATTTTCATACACATGGTGCCATAACACGGGTACATATTATTCTGTTTTTCTTTCATTTGTGCCCTTCTTTCTCTACATTTTTAGTACACTTCTAAGCAAGTTAGGACTTTCTAGTTTTCACCACGTGACAGAGCTTCTCAAAAACTATCGAAATAAAAAAAAGGTGAAAAAATTTTTTTTGAGTCATAAGCCACCTTTTCATAGGCCGAGTCACATATAACAAATCTTCAGAATTCAATTAATTATATACCAAATAAATTACCAATAAATTTAATACTGCTTTAAGTAAAAATTATACCTTTCTCGTGTTCTCTAATCATTTTATTTTGTATCAAATAAAAACTAAAATTTGAACGTACTTATATATTTTGGCGACTTTTTTTCCTTTTTGGCGAGTTTTAGCGATTTCAATAAACTTTTTTTTGTGATTTGTTAAAAATATTTTTAAAATTTAGAAAAATCTACTTAGGGTAGTGTTTAGTTGTAAGCATCATCTATTTAACCAATAAATCCCAGATAAAGGAATATGAGAAAACTTGGTTGTATTCAATTATCAATCGTCAGTTGGTGAGAACGAAGTCTACCACTACCTTAAGCTTCCCTCTTGTTGAATATTTTTACTTTTAATATTTACCACCTAATATTTTGTTGTTCCTTCAGCCAACCTTCCGTTAGCAATGAAAGTTACTTTTTGTTTATTTGTTTTACTTCCAACATTCGTTTTTAGTTAACACTAATCTAGTATCAAACCAAACTTTGTTGAGTAAACAAGATTACGCGGTGCTTTGCGATTTTTAATTTTTATTAGTCGAATTGTTTATGTATTACATACAATGAAATTTATAATCAAGCTTAAGTTCGTTTTTATTCTCTCTAAGAAATAATTAATTAAATAAATTACAAATTAGGTGATAATATTAAAGAAAAATTGGGAAAATTTAATTTTTAGACACCAGCAGGAGCGGAATGCACATTTTCTAGACAGCCACGTCCATCATCAGCACTCTTGTATCTATATAACAACAGAATATAAAGTGGTAAATAGTAAAAGTAAAAATATTCAACAAGAGGGAAGCTTAAGGTAGTGGTAGACTTCGTTTTCACCAACTGACGATTGATAACTGAATACATACAAGTTTTCTCGTATTCCTTTATCTGGATTTGGTTGGTTAAATAGATGATGCTTACAACTAAACACTACCCTAAGTAGATACATAGATACATGAGAGGTGTTGAGCCCGACGACGAGTTGAGGTGGACGGTTCTTCAGCCACACTATGGCGAACAGCAGCAATATTTTCTGCAGTAAGAGCATGCACTGGTGTTTTCACATCTACAGACTCGGGATTGCACAAATTTTTGCACTATTTTTCTGATGAATAACTGTAACGGGTTGCTCGATTGTGTAACTTTCCATGGTTCAAATGAGTTAGCCTGAAATTGAGAAATGTCAAATTAAATGCAGAAAAAATCTTGACGTATAGGTGTGGTATATATATATATATATATATATATATATATATATATATATATATATATATATATATATATATATATTTTCATAAAATACCATATATGCATTTTTATGACATTGTTTTAGACGTGGTTTAGGCACTCGTTACTCATATTTAGTGTTGCGGTTTCTCTTTACAGCAACATCAATGTCGCCTACTTTCATGCCGGATTGACTCATTCCTTTGATTAATCCATGTTCTGCATCTGTTAATTCATAGCATTTTCGTAGCATTTTCCTAAAAATTCAAAAATGTGATTTGTTTTTTATCTTAAACATTTGATTATCCACTATACTAACCTACGGATCGTTTTCTCTGCTTTATGTGACAAATAATTCATTTTGCACATATAAATATTTTGCACGGGATTTTTAACATACTTTATTAAAAATAACGGTATTACGATTGCGGTGCAAAGATAAACTTAACAAACAAACAAAAGATAATAGAGGAACTTTATAGAGGAACTACTATGGTTTGCTACACCTCTGCAAATATGCAACACTAAAAACTATTGCAGATTTCCAAGAGCAAACATTTTCAACTAACACAGCTGTTTTTTTTCACAGCCAACACGATAAATAAGCCCGAGCCTTGAAAGTTTGACGGTGGAAATGGCCGTCCAGAAAAATTTCAACGACGACTATTAACTGAGTTAAAATCTAAAAAAATATTTTTATGCAGTTAAAATTAAATTTGTTAATGTGATATAATACAAAAAAAAAAATATTTTCTTATGAAATAATTAAATAAGTAGGTTTTTGTTTCATGATAAAACTTTAAGTTATGTCCAAATACAAAGGCGGCTTAACTTATTTAAAGTTTAATTTATTTGAAAACTTTACATTCGTCTCTGTGAAAAATATACAAAAGTAAAAGTAAAAAAAAAAGAATTCATTTAGTAAAATTTAGTAAAGTTGCCAGAAATGAATATGGATAAAAGAAATCAGTCAAGTGCGAGTTAGTCTCATACACGTAGGGTTCCGTACTATGTTTAGTACGACTTCAAAAATTCAAGTTGTTAATTTTTAAAATCATTTTTAAATTTTAGGAATTGTTGTTGTAACGGCCATGGTAATACACTTTCTATGAAAATATCAGGCGCCAACTTATTTCGGTTAAAATATAAGGTAATATACATGAAAAACATGTCACTGATGGAACACCCTTTAGTAATTAGTAATTGTTACAGCGGCCGTAGTACAACATCTACTATAAACAATTCAAGTGTCTACCTATTACGGTTCAAAAAATAACGCTATTTAAGTAAAAAACATGTGTCTGTCGCAACACCCTTTAATTTCGTTATTTGTTATAGCGGCCATAGAAATTCTCTATCTATAAATATATCAAGACTCTACCTATTACGATTAAAAAATAAGTCACTATACGTGAAAAATATGTCATTGTCGGAACACCCTTTAATATTTAGTAATTTTCATATCGGGCATAGCAACATATCTTCTGTACAAAATTTTAAGAGTCTACCTATTACGGTTCAAGAAATAAGGCGTTAGACATGAGAATCATGTCACTGTCGGAACACCCTTTAATTTTTATTATATGTTATAGTGGCCATAGTAATAAACCTCCTGTAAAAACTTCGAGAGTCTACTTATTATCGTTCAAAACTTAGGCCATATACAAACAAAGCACGTCACTCTCGGAACAGCCTTCAATTTTAAGGTTTAATTTCATATACTTGCTTAGAAAGCAAATTTTAAGTGGTTGCCTCCTATAGGTCAAGAAATAAAGATATAAAGGCAAATAACACGTCACATGCGGAACACCCTATAAGTTTTAGTATTTGTTGCTATAGTGGCCACAGTTATACACCTTCTGTGGAAATTTAAAGAGTCTACATATTATGGTTCAAAACTTAGGCCTTATACACATGCAAATCACACCACTATCGGAACACCCTTTAATTTTTGGGTTTATTTTTTTAAACTTGTTTATATAGCGAACTAAGTTTTAATAACTGTTTGTAAATCTTTAGTCTATGCCTCCTACAGTTCAAGAAATAAACACATTCGTAAATAACACCTCTCTATCGGAACATCCTATAAGTTTTAGTATTTGTTGCTATTGCGGCAACAGCTATACATCATCTGTGAAAATTTCAAGAGTCTACCTATTACGGTTCCAGAGATAAAAGGCAGACAGACGGCCAGACGGACAGACATTGGGTTTCGTTTTTACCCTTTGGGTACGGAATCCTAAAAACCAAACAATAGAAGGTGGTGCGAATCCGAAGTAAAAAAAATCTATTTTATATAATAATGTGCAACCCAAAATCAGGCACTCACGCTTCGTAGCAGATAATCGTTGCATATTTACTAGACTTGCAAATATGCTACGAAGAGTGAGTTCCGCTAATGTAATTATAAGAGAATGTGTATGCCAAAATCAACAACTGTACGTAAGTATAACAAAGGAACTAGAGAAAATCAATTTTGCTCATAAAATTTTTTGACTGAGAGTACATATAAGTAGTGGCACGTTTTAACCTTTGTGAATGTTCGAGTTTTTAACCAGGGAGCGACAATAATTATTCGTAAAATCCTATTTTGGCCCCTTTGAATTTTATCTAATTTTTAAATAGAGGCAATACCCCAACTGAGAAACATTAAACCATATTGTTTTAAGAATCAAATTATAAAGCAGAAGCTTGCAATCTAAGCTTAGCTTAACTTTATTTGTGTAAATTTTGCTTCAAAATGACCTTTCCAGATTAAGTGTCTATGGTATGGTTATTATTCGAATAGGAGGGTATGAGGCTCTACGCAGTGTAAAAGTAATGTGACTATATTTTTGTTCGCTAATTTTTATTCTCCATTTTTAAGTATTAAGGAAGTATTGGGATGCTACTTCGGGTCTTTCATGAAGGTTTAGAAAAGCAGTGTCGTCAGCAAATTTTGATGTGTGGATTCGATTCCCAGTTGATGTACAGCAAATATAATATGGGTCCAAATATACTAGCTTGGGGAACTCCAGCTTCAATTATTTGAGGGGAGCGTTGATTTTTATGATTTATGTCTCATTTTGTTCATAGGTTATGCAACTTTACGTGAAAGTAATAGGACTTGACACTTTTTTACCGTTTTCGATTTTTTATGAATTAAAAAAAAAAATTAATTTTTTAGGCAAAACATAAACAGATGAAAGTAATTGTAATTCTTGATTTTTCAAAATTTGTTTAAGTAAAATCCGTCTAGTGGTTCTTGAGTTATGTTAAACATCTTTTGTTAACCATCTTCTGTTGCCTTATCAGAATCGTGTCGCGAATCAATCAGCTGAAAAATGTTGTACTGTGTAATGCAACAAATTGAGAGGTGGCACTTGAAATTGATTAAAATTGATTGAAATTGAGTAAAAACAGATATGAGACAATGTATTAGTAGTGATTTCCAACCGTGAGAAAGTATGACTAAAATTGCAGGTCGAAATTTTTGGAGAAAAAAGGGATTTTTGTTATATGTATGTTCATAAAAATAAACAAACAAACAAAAACTTAAGTCTCTGCAGAGTTAATTTTTTCAATTTAAGTATACTGAAATATCCTACTTTAAATAAAAAATAAAAAAAAGATTAGCTCAGATAATAAAATAATATTCGTTTTGAAATTCTTAGGTTTAAATTAAGTTGGTTCGGTAAAACATACAAGTACTGAGTTTGAGTCGGCTATAAAAAAAACTAGCAGTCAGATCGGAGTAATTCCATTTAGTCTAAAATTTCAAAATATCACTGCATATTGCATGAAGAGTATGTTGACAATTTGACTTTTTTCCGCGAAATAAACAGTGTGCGACGCAGCAAGAAACAACATAATACAGTCCATGAATGATGAAGACAAGATTAGGCCATGCACATGTTTTCCTGTTAGATGACGTTGTTCGGCCAATGTAAGGTTTCCAAGTCTGTAATCAACAAATTGCTTCAAATAAGCTCGTACAAATAAATTTAAATAATAAGCAAAAATTGGCAACCCTGCAAATAAGCTCTCATCGTTTATATTAAAAACTCTTATAATGCGCAGAAAATTGAAATTTTATTTTCGGGTTGGCGTAACCTGATACAGTCCACTACCAAATCATACATTCCACAATATACGTCCTTGACCCTACAAGAAGAAAAGCAATCCTCATCAAATTTACAAGATAAAGAAATTTTATTACTCACTGCTTTAGTTCATATTAAAACAAGAGGTAAACGATTCCAGGCGAGAGCTATCATCGACCCTGGTTCACAATCAACATTCAAATCGAGCAAATTGAAGAAGCGATTAAATTTATCCACTAAAACAAATTAAGTACTCGTTTCAGGTTTGAGTCAAACAGTATCAGAAACTTCAACCAACGCCTGCTTGTTAAACCTTTGTTCCCGTGTGGAGCCTAGTTTTAAATTTAAAGTCTGGGCCTTAGTACCTTCTATTCTAATTTACCACCGCAAATGTTCGATTCGAGGCATATATATATCTTCTACCAGTATACCAATTCACTTATTAACTTTCACAAAGAACTTCTGTTTTGCTGGCGGTCAAACAAAGACCGAGATAAAACCAAAAAAGTAAAAACAAAATATATATTATCGTGAATTTGGGAAACATAACAGAGTAGGGCAATATTAAACATTATTATGGTAAATGGCATATAAGCTTTGGCATGGCCGGATATACATACATAGCATTGTATGAAATTAGAGTGCAATAAAAGTGAAGATAAACATGTCGAGCTAAATATGTTTCGACCTAACGACATACGTAACTACATATTTCGAAATACGTTTTACTATTTGTGACATTCATAAATACAAACATGTTTTCCTATTTGGGACATATTAGAGCTTTTAAATGTTCCATCCCGTTATCTATCTTGGTTTGCCCACAACTTCCAAAAATCGTTCAGAGAAACACCTCTTGTATGTGAGAATATCTCAAAGAAATTTCTTGGATATCCAAAACATTTTCCTTAAATGTTTTAGTGGATTACAAATCTGTGATTCGTAAGCTTTAAAATGAGGTATATCCCATCCCTTAATATATCTTAGTTTGCCCACAACTTCCAAAAATCCCTCAGAGATACAGCACTTATACGTGAGAATATAAGTTTGAGATATCTAAAATATTTTCCTTAAAATGTCTAAATGGATTACATATCTGTGATTCATTAGCTTTAACATGAGGTATGTCCCATCCCGTAATCTATCCAAAAATCCATCAGAAAACAAATCCAAAACATTTTCCTTAAAGAGACTAAATCGATTACAAATCTGTGAGTCATTAGCTTTAAAATGAGGTATGTCCCATCGCGAAATCTATCTTATTTTGTCCACAATTTCCAATTTCCACAAATGTTAGAATATTTTTTTCGATATCATAACATTTTCCATAAAATATCTAAATGGTTTAAAAATCTGTGATTCATTAGCTTTGAATAGAGGTTTATCCCATTCCGTAATATATCTGCCCAAAACTTCCATTCCAAAATCCCTTAGACAAACCGTACTTATATGTGAGAATATTTCCAAAAATCTTTAAAACTTTTGATCAATTGCATTTAAAATGATATATTTACCAACCTGAAATTTTTGATATATTCAAAACTTATATCGAAAATATATGTGGTTTGGTGACCTTATTATATGAATAAATTCAGCAACGTTTGTTAGTTTTAAATTCATTTATTCATTAAAGTTATAATTTAATTATAATTTAAGTTTATTCATTAAGTTTATAATAATGTAAGTATAAGTTTACATAATATGTACATACATATTAAGTTTAGTTTTAAGGTAATTTTAACACTTCAGTCTTAACAATATTTAAATAGTTTTTAAGGTAGTTTTAACATTTAACTTTTAACAATATTAAGTTTAGTTTTAAGGTAGGTTTTAATACTTCTATTTAACAATATTTTGCACTCTATTTAATCGATAAGCTTAATGGCTTCACAACACTTTGACTGTTCGCTCTAAACTCTCAACTCACTCTAATAACTTCTGTCTTCTCCTTGCTAGTCTATTGTGTGTGTCTGTTTGTTCTTGTCTGTTCTCCTTTAGTCGCCATTTACGGGTGATGCTAATGTAGCTGTTTACTAGCATCCCACAACCGGCCGTCCTGACTTTACATTTGCCCTCGAATGTCCTTCCCACGGTTTCATCAAGTCTACTACAGTCGTTGTATTTTTAGGGCCCTCAAAATTCCCAACCCTTTCGACTTTGTACCGACTATGGTTTAGCTTCCTCGTAACTCTGTACGGTCCAAGATATTTCGGTCTCAGCTTCATACCGGTGCCAAACTGGGTACGCTTGATGGCGACCAATTCGTTGACGTCGTACACGGTTTCCGGGATTCGTTTACGGTTATATGTCTTGCGATTTTCCTTTTGAATTTCAAGGATGTTGTCTTTGGCTGCTGTTCTTATAGTGTCTCGCTCAGTATTTAAAAATTCAATGGACATGTCACTTAGCAGTTCTCGAATATCCGGATTCTCATTGAGTCTCATTTCGAATCCGGTTAACATTTTGAAGGGTGTAAATTTGGTGCTTCTTGGCGGTGTGCTGTTCAAAGCTTGCTGAACTCGACCCACGTGCTTGTACCAGTTCGCAGGTTTCTCTACACATAGTTTTGTTAACAAGCTGATTATGATACTATTCATTCTTTCAACTTGACCGTTTCCCCTTGGTACCCCGGTTGCTATTAGAAGATGCTGAATATTTTGTGATATGCAATAATCTGCAAATTGGACAGATGTAAACGCGCTCCCTCTATCGGTTATTACTCTACTAGGATTTCCAAAAACTGTTGCTTGTTTTGCCAATCGATCTACAACTTCGTTTGAGCCTGTGCTCTTGGTGGGGTACAGCCAAACAAATTTGGAAAAAGCATCCACGATAACCAATATGTAGTTGTATTGTTTGCGCGTAGATCCCATCGGCCCTACGTGATCGATGTGATATGTTAGTAACGGTCTATCCGATTTATCAATCGGGCTTAGAAATCCCTCTTTGCGACCTTTTTTCTCCTCTGATACTAAACACTCTACGCAGCTTTTTACTATACGTTCTACTTTTTCGACCAAATTAGGAATGTGGTATGATTTCTCTATTAACTCTTGTGTTTTGCGAGCAGCGAAGTGTCCCTGCCTATGTGCCATTTGAATAATTTCTTGTTCCATGGAGTTTGGAACCACTATCAGTTCGTTGTTGGGGTCTTTGTGCAATATTTCAAATTTCATAAAATAATCTTCATAGGAATCTTTCTCGAGAATTTTCCTTACTGCTTTGGTCCATTCGTCCTGTATTTTTGCTTGCTTTGACCGGTGATTTAGAGAATCTTCCATCATTAAACATGTTAAGCGGCTTAAGGCATCCACGTGTTTCATTTTGGATCCTGGTCTATGCTCTATTTGATAATTAAACTCCTGCAAGAAAAGAGCCCATCTAGACACTTTGGGTGGTACGTCCTGCTTACGCATCGTTAGTGTGAATGCGTTGCAGTCAGTAACGATTTTTATTGGAATTCCAAGAACAAATACACGCCATTTTTTTAGTGCTTCAATCACCGCTAGAACTTCCAATTCATATGAATGGTATTTTTGCTCCGTCATGGTGGTTTTCCTGCTCATGTATTCTACTGGGTGGAACTGACTATCTTCATCCCTTTGCAGTAACACTGCACAATAACCATATAGACTGGCATCCGTGTGGATCTCTGTGGTCGACCTAGGGTCAAAAATTTTCAATACTGGAGGGTTGATCATTGAAACCTTTAATTGTTCAAACGCTAAAATCTCTTCGTCTCCCATTTTGAATTTTACGTCTTTTTTCAATAGGTTTGATAACGGTCTAGCTATGGATGCGTAGTTTGGTAGAAATCGTCGTAAAAATCAGGTAAGGCCTAAAAATTTTTGTAATGATTTCGTGGTTTTAGGTAACGGGAAATTGGCTACTGCTATTGTTTTCTCAGTCGACGGAGAAATTGTTGAGTTTTCGAAAATATACCCTAAAAAGTTTATTCGTCTTTGCAAAACTTGGCATTTTTCCCATTTTATATTCAGTCCATTTACTTCCGCGACTTTTAATACTTTTTCCAGCTTTTCAATACCTTCGCTTTCATCTTCAGATGGTATAACGATATCGTCCATATATATCACTAACGTTCCATTATACATCAACTCACGGAAGACAGAGGCGATATATCTGCAAAATACCGCTGGTGAATTTGAAATACCAAAGGGTACAAATTTAAACTCATATTGCCCATTGTTGGTTACGAAAACGGTATATTTTTGAGAATTGGGACGTGGAAAAATCCGTTTCTCAAGTCTAAGGTTGTGTACACTTTTGCACCTTTCAACCTCTGCACGATGTCATCAATTACCGCCATTGGAAAGTTATCTCTGATAATTTTCTCATTGAGCTTCCGGTAGTCGCAGCATAGACGTTTGGTTCCATCTTTTTTCTGTACTAACACTACTGGCGCTGAGTATTCTGAATGGCTGTGTTCAATAATACCGTCTTCCAACCATTCCTCGATTTGATTATCGATTACACGTTGGTCAGTATATGGTACTCGTCTAGGTCTGTGTGCCACAGGGATGTCATCTTTCAAGATTATCTTCATTTTTACAGGATATGAATGAGGCTTCATACGCTTGTATGAAGCCTTTCCTATTAAGGCTGAATACAATATATCGTTTTACAGTTAAGAATTTTTGGTTTTAAATTAAAAGAACACACCAGAAAAATTTTTATTTCTTCTTTTTCTCCCTTTTTTTATAGCTAATATTGTTTTTGCATTTAATTTTTGATTTTTATTTTTAAACCGTTAGTTAGTTAAATTTTGTACTTTGTACCAATTTAGTTATTCAAAATTCACTTTTTAATTTAATTTGATTTTAATGATTAAATTTTTGATTGTAATTTGTTTATCATTCTGTTTTAAAGGTTGAGCCCCCAATTTGTGGTTTGGTGACCTTATTATATGAATAAATTCAGCAACGTTTGTTAGTTTTAAATTCATTTATTCATTAAAGTTATAATTTAATTATAATTTAAGTTTATTCATTAAGTTTATAATAATGTAAGTATAAGTTTACATAATATGTACATACATATTAAGTTTAGTTTTAAGGTAATTTTAACACTTCAGTCTTAACAATATTTAAATAGTTTTTAAGGCAGTTTTAACACTTAACTTTTAACAATATTAAGTTTAGTTTTAAGGTAGGTTTTAATACTTCTATTTAACAATATTTTGCACTCTATTTAATCGACAAGCTTAATGGCTTCACAACACTTTAACTGTTCGCTCTAAACTCTCAACTCACTCTAATAACTTCTGTCTTCTCCTTGCTAGTCTATTGTGTGTGTCTGTTTGTTCTTGTCTGTTCTCCTTTAGTCGCCATTTACGGGTGATGCTAATGTAGCTGTTTACTAGCATCCCACATATATTTAAGATATAAATACATACATCCTTTGTTTTACATATGAGTATTTAAAATTCACAAGTATGTCACAAATACGAAAACATATTTGCAAATATGTCACAAATACTAAAAACGTATTTATAAACCTGTAATTACGTAAGTCGTTATTTCGAAACATATTTAGGTTGACATATTTATCTTCACTCACTTAGTGCACTATATAATTATGTACTAAAATCAACATTTAAAAAAGGCGCAAGTAGGCGCAGAGTTTTTTTCTATTATATTAATAGACATTAGGTTTTAACTTTTGCAAACGTACAAAATAGAATGAAAAAATACAATTCATGTAAACATGACAAGCATAAAAAATTCTTTGAAATTTCAATGTGTTATTAATTTATTTTTCATGCCTGTTATATGTATATTAAACACACTATAAATCGTTAAGGACTTACTAATTTGTAATATCAAAAACTTGCCGTATTAAAAAAGGAATATAGATCGTACAAATTTTTTTCAAAGTCTTATATTAGCTTGTAATATATTATTTTGTTCCAAAACTTACCTTGGGGGTGCCCAATCATGTCGAGTACAATCTAGTAAAGTTCCTACATATGTTTTTCCACGCCAAGTTACATTGACAACAAGTACCCCACCTTCTGTTTCGTGCCAAACTATTCCTTCTAATGTAACTGAAGTTCCAGGTTCACAAGGCCCTAGACAATCTGGTTCTGTAATAGTGCCAATAGAGGTTCCTATGCATATGTCAACCATTTCCTTATTGATTGATGTTGCTGTAGCATTGCTATCAGTGTGCTTTAAACGTTTTGCTGGTGGAGATTCTGAATTTTCATTTTTCAAAGTAGTCGTTTTTGATTTTTCCGTTGCTATTGTAGAGGAAACGCATGAGGTCTTTTGACTGTATAATTGACCAGGAAGCATAGTGTTATTAACTGCAGCTGAAACTAACTCTGGGGATAGCTGTTTTACTGTTTGGGATTGAACATTAGACGAAGATGACTTTATTTCAGCGTTTGGAAATGAAGAAGACGTTATACTTGACCCATTAGTAGAACTATTTGAAGCTGCAGCTGCTGCTAGTTGTGCAGCTATATGAGAAGAAATTTTTACATTGCTACCATTGTTAGTAGTAATTTCTTTACCTGGAGGCCCTGGAATGTTGTCAGTAACGCCAGTCGATATCGTTTGTGTGCCGACAGGCGTGCTTACATTTGTAGTTACTGCTAAGAGATTTGAAACTACTGCGGAACTTGAAGTATCAGCTGAGGGTGTAAAAACTCCAGGGGGTATTACCGCTATACTACTAGAAGCACTTTTTGATGGTAAATGTTGTGTAAGTGTGTTATTTTCAGTCTTTCGATTGCAAGAACTATTAGAACAGGTGGAAGCATTGTTATCTGCGGTACTACAAAGGCATAAAGGCCTTTCAGTCGATTCCTTCTCTGTGATAACGGAAGAATTTTTATCAACTCCTGTTCGGTTGGAATGGGAGTATTTTTCCTTTGTTTTATCTCGCCGGTGGCTGGAACTACCTCGTTTATTTCCTTGTGATAACGTTTGAGAAACATTGTTAGTTATTGAAGTTGTACTATTTAAAGAAATGTTTCCACTTGTCGATGACATATTATTTTGATTATTGCTGCTTCCTACATTTTTTTTATTTCCACTTAAATTGGAAACACCTTGAGATTTATTTATTTCCATTGTGGTATTAGAATTTTGGGAATTTGATGAGGTTGATTGGTGTGACAATAAACAAGTTATTTCTTCCTGACTTGTTGAACAAATACTAGTCCCACATCCGCTTATTCCATTCTGCTGTTGCTCTGTAGCCTTAACAATCTCATGTTTAGCTTCTGAGCTTTTTGTGCCCGGTTTTGTACGTTTAATTTTCATTTTTAGGCCCTTGTCTAGTGTTGCCTGATGGTCAATTGACATTTTATTGTTTAGTTTATTACTGTTATTAGAGCCAGAAATGCTCTGGCCACAAGTTACATTTATACCTGCACCACTTATATTACTACTTGTATTGCCATTATTACCGGCTTGGGATGACATGCTGATTGCACAGCCTTGTTTTTCAAAGTTTTTCGTCACTTTTATTTGTTGACCAGTGTTTTCATTTAATGTTGTAGAGTTTGAGATAAGATTTCCTCCCTTCGAAAATCCCGTAAAGGTAGACGCTGATTTTTTTTTTGTTTCCAATGGTATTTTATTTTTTGAAAATTTTACGGCATAAGCGATTTCGTGAGAATTTAAATTATTTAATGATTTTTGTTTTAAACAATTTTTTGAATGTATTGGCGAGATGTCTTGTCTATTATTTATTGCAGTTTTTATACCATCAAATTTATTATTATGAATATTTTTTAAAGATTTTTCTATATCTGCGTCCAGCTCATTTAAAAGCTCTGGTATGCCACCAATGTCCCATTCTTCTTCATACTCAAAATTAGCATCTTTTTTTCCGTCACTAGTATAACATATATTTGATATTTCGTCATTGCCGTTAAGATTAATATCTGAAAATATATAAATAAAAAAAAAATTAATGTGTGTGACGATAAATTTTAAATTCACAATTTAGTTTAGCCTTGGCACAAACCTTCAATTCAACAGAGGTCTGTTAATATGCTAACATAACTCCTTTAAAATAATAATACATTGGTTATCAAAACGGAAATTTTAATGGAAACAACTCAAGATAGCAAAACCCTATTTAAGGGGTTTTTTGAAGGTTGTCCTCTTGTTTTTAATATTTAAATTTTTAACAGTTCGATTAGTAACTAAATTTAAAATTAATGTTGGATTTCACACCAGAGACTGACAAAAAGTACTTATAAAATATTACACATATAACACAGAAAATATGTACCTCATATACTCATACTCATTTGCAGTGAAATAAGTATGGGTATACTCAATACTTATAACAAACATTATTTATACTTATCGATTTTAAAAATGTATACGTAATGCCATGATATAAAAAAAGAAGGTAGTTCCAATCAAATTTTTGTTTACAAAAATAATGATTTTTGAAGTTTAATTTTTTTGTCAAAAGTACATGAGCGTTGCCACACAATTAAAAGGGTAAACAACTCCCACAAAGTTTTTAAAACAAAAAAGTGTAATTCTTTAATATAAAATTAAGTGAGTTAGTAATATCAATTACTAATTGTTTACGTGAGAAACATTTTAATCGTACTCGGTACATACTATTGTCATTTTTATCAAATCATGTTTGACCGTGTTGAAATCCAACGAGATTCTCGATGATCTGCGCCGAAAAAGTAGCCCGGTCGATTCTTTCTCGAAGGAGCGACATGACCCATTAACACATATATCCGTACCACCCTGTGATACCGAGATCTTTTATGGAGACTATAAATCATGGCCAACATTCCGTGATATGTTCACGGCCCTATACATAAATAACACCCGCCTCTCACCTGTAGAAAAAATGTGTCATCTTCTCAAAAAAACTCAGGGGGAAGCTCGAGAACTTCTAAAAACTTGCCCTATCACAAATGACGGATTCGACATGGCTTGGCAGAACCTCGTCCGCCGTTATGAAAACAAGGGAATCCTCGTCAATGCACAACTGAAGTGTCTTTTTAACGTGTCTCCCATTGTTAAGGAAACTGGACAAAATATTAGACGTCTGCAACGAATAATAAATGATTGCGTTACAAACTTATCCCTTTTACAAATCGATACGCATGATTGGGATATTATTTTTGTATACATCTGTTCGACATGCTTGCCAGATGTCACGCTTAGTTTGTGGGAACAATCGTTACCCCAGACAATTGGGTTGCCTACCTGGAAGGAAATGGATGCGTTTTTAACGTCGAGGTTCCAAACCCTGGAGTCGGTTGCGGACATTCGCGCCACCTTTGCTAGTCCACACAGTGCCACTCTTCATAAACCAGTTATTTCTAAAAAACCACAGCTTTCTGATCAAAAGAAGCTTAACAGCTACAGCACCAATGTGTCAAATGACATGTCCGGAAAATGCTCTCTTCATTTCTCGAAAAGTCCATTGACGAACGTCTCACTATCGTCAAACAACAAAAACGATGCACTAATTGTTTAGGAACTTCCCATGAATATAAGAAGTGCAAAAGCCGATTTTCGTGCAAGGTTTGCAAGAAAAAACATCATTCCTTGCTACACCGTTTCAGCCCAAATTCCGCCTCAACTCAACAGAGCCTAATACCACCCAACTCGTACCCTGCTGCTGCCACTTTTGCATCAAATGCGAATAATAGTCGCGAAAACTACCCCCCTCAAATATTAGATACAATCCCCTCTACGTCTAAAGAGGCTGCAGCGAGGACGTTAAAATCATATTCGCTCAATTTACAGTTCACTTCCCACTCCTCTGTTGTCCTCGGTACTGCTCTTGTTGATGTTTATGAAGGTGATGTCAAATGTACTGTTCGCGCTTTAGTCGATTCTGCGTCTGAAGCATCTTTCGTATCAAAAAGGTTGCAGGTAAAACTCGGACTTAGAACTCATTTTTCACAAACGGAAGTACATGGACTAAATGGGGCTTTGACTGCCACGTCTACACATACATGTCACATTGAAATCGGCTCCCCAATTGACAGTTCATTTAAAATGCACACAAATGTGCTAGAGGTTAAGAAACTTACAGGTGATCTCCCCTATTATCCCTTAAATGACCTCCAAAATGGCCGTTTTTCTAATCTGCAAATGGCCGACCCATATCGTCGAAACTGCCCCGAAATAGATTTACTTCTTGGAGGCGATATTTACCCACAGATTATTCAGGACGGCATCCAATGGAAAAACAACCAGTCCCTAATTGCACAGAAGACCGTTTTTGGATGGATTGTTACGGGTAAGATCAAACCTAACTCATATACAACAACGGTGTCCTCTTTTTTCAATGAACTTTCCATCGCTAAACAACTGCAACATTTCTGGGAACTCGAAGAAATCCCAAAGCAGCCAAAAAGTTCCCCTGAAGACCTACATTGTGAACTTCTATATCAAAAAACAACCTTTAGAAACAGTGAAGGACGTTTCGTCGTTTCACTTCCCTTCAAGCGGGACCCCTCAGAGACCATAAATTTAGGTGCTTCTCGACATATTGCCCTGTCTCAATTCCTACGAAATGAAGCGAATTTATATAAAAAACCCCAATTCAAAATTGAATATGATTGTGTCATTAAGGAGTACTCTACTCTAGGATATATGACCAAAGTCACCCCTTCTTCTAGCGTTATTTACTCATATTATTTGCCTTATCACGCGGTTTTAAAACCCGACAGCGCTACTTCTAAATTACGAGTGGTGTTCAATGCCTCAAGTCCGTCATCTAACGGAATGAGCCTTAATGACCTTCTCTACCCCGGTCCAACACTACAAGCCGATCTGACCATTCTCATTTTACGATGGAGACTCTTTCGATATGTTTTTAATGCGGACATTGAGAAAATGTACCGCCAAATTCTCGTAAACCCCTCTCATACCCCGTACCAACGAATTATTTTTCGATGTGCCCCCGAACAGCCACTACAGGACTACGAATTAAATACTGTCACATTCGGTGTTAATTGTGCCCCATACCTGGCTATCAGAACGTTGCTTAAACACTATATTTGTGGAACAAGATTAACGTGAGTATCTGCCATACTCGGCCTAACCTCACGGTGGTCTTACCACCGAGTGAAACTTAGCCGTTGACTAGCGCCCCCATTGTGTAGTATAACAACACTTTACGATTGCCACCAATCGCTTTTTGTGTGTGATACAGTCACAATGAGTAGCAATTTATATAATATGGCAAGCCTTTCCAAGGCAAGCCTAGATCCATATTATAACCTCTTGCTTAGGGGCTTGGAGACTATCCAAACTCCGTCTGTTGAGAGTGCAACAGCACACTTGATCGACCTTGCACCTTACCTACTTCATCGATCTTAAACCACAACCACCACGTGTACCCCCGAAAGGGACCTCACCAATAACCGGTCACAGAGAGGATAGGCTCTCTGTGGGGCCATCGATTCCCGTGGTACCAGTCCTTTGGGCACTGGTCGGGCCTCGAAGAGAACCCGTGATTTTACTCACAGACCTTTTCTTCCAGATTTAGGCTCTAGGAACCCTAGCGTCTGGTGCCCCTATTTTCCCCGAGTGGACCGCGTCAAAGCATTTGCCATATTCCTGCAGCGACATTTGGAACCCCCGGGGGTACCTTAAACACTATATGTACGTTGACGACGTTTTAGCAGGAGCGCACTCTCTCTTAGCAGCCTGAAAATATAGAAATGAACTCATCAACGTTCTAAAATCCGCTGGATTTTCCCTCCGGAAGTGGACTGCAAATCACGACTATTTACTACAAGATATTCCCAACGAACACTTACTAGATGTGGAGTTCCTGAAGCTCTCGGATTCTAGCATTACAAAAACTCTCGGAATAAGATGGAATGCAGGAAATGACTACTTTTATTTTAAATTAAAATCCTACCCTGACCGAAATTTAATAAGAAAGAGGTTAGTTTTGTCCGAAATAGCAAAACTATTTGACCCCGCCGGCTGGCTATCCCCGAAGATTATTGTAGCTAAAATGATAATGCAACAGATCTGGAAAGAAGGTACAGATTGGGACGAGGACCTCCCATTATCGATTTTGCAACAATGGCATGCGTTCTTAGATGACTACATCTACATAGAAAAGATTAAAATTCTCCGCTTCATCGATTACGATCCATCATATACTATAGAGTTACATGGGTTTTGTGATGCCTCAGAGAAGGCTTACGCAGCGATATTATATATCCGCTCTGAGAATTCAGGTTTAGTGTCTACTCATCTGCTAACCGCTAAAACCAAAGTTTCACCTGTAAAATTCGTTTCTTTGCCCCGAAAGGAACTATGTGGAGCCGAATTAATGGCAACAATGATTGACTCCATACAATCGCAACTAAACCTTACTGATTATAAGCTCTTTTTGTGGACAGATTCCACCATAGTTTTAGCATGGCTACAAAAATCCCCTAATCACTGGAAAACGTTTATTGCAAACCGAGTCTCTTCCATTCTCAAGAAAGTAGGCAGACTGCTGGTCCCACGTGGACTCTAAATCCTGCCGATTTGGCATCCCGAGGAATTTCTGCGTCACAACTCATCTCGAATGATTTATGGTGGCATGGGCCGTCCTGGTTAAGACTTCCACCGGCCGATTGGCCATCAAACGTCTCATCATTCTCAACCGACGAGGAGGCTAAGCCTATTAAAGTTTACACCAGTGTACTAACAGACGACGACGTTTTGATAAACTTTTCGGAGCTCCCAAGAGCAATGAGAATCATTTGCTATGTCTTTCGTTTCTATTACCGCATGCACCCCAAATTGAAACATAAAGTTGTAGAAAACAAGGATCTGACCTATGAAGAGCTACATTTTATACAATCTCGTCTGGTAACAGTTAGTCAACAACGTTATTTCTGTGAAGAATATAGTCGATTATCTGAAGAGCAACCATTGCCACGTAAAAGTCATCTTCTTGCCCTTTGCCCATATATAGATTCTGATGGTGTAATGAGAATTAACGGCAGATTATCAAATGCTCCTACCCTGAGTCACGACGAACGCTTCCCCATTTTATTACCCTATCATGCTCGTTTTACAAGAATGTTTCTCACCTACCTTCATAAATATTCTCTTCATGGTCAAAACGCGCTGTTATATAGACTCATGAGAAGTCGATATTATGTTCCTAAACTCAAAACGCTCATAAAAACAATAATTTCACAATACACGGTTTGTGTGAAACACAGGCGCCAGGTCGGCCAGCAAATAATGGCAGCGTTACCCCACAGCGAACAGAGCTTTCATGGGCCTTTACCCACACCGGCGTCGACTTCGCCGGACCCTTTGACATAAAATCCTATGTTGGACGTGGTTGCAAAGTCACTAAGGGTTATGTACTCGTCTTTATATGCTTCGCCACGAAAGCTATTCACCTCGAAGCAACCGGAGAAAGAAATAAAGGCTTGAGTTGAGCCTTTATGGCGGCATTCGCTCGTTTTTTCTCCAGGCGTGAAACTCCACGTACAATGTACTCTGACAATGGCACCGCATTTCTCGGAGCCTCCAATATACTACAAAGAGACAAGCACCAGTTCTTAGAGCAATTACGAAAGAACTTCACGGTCCAAAATAGCTGTGCCCCTATCGAATGGCGGTTCATACCCCCAGGCGCACCTCACATGGGTGGACTCTGGGAAGCTGGGGTAAAAAGTTTCAAGTCCCACCTTAAGAATATATCCCACTGCCAGAGCTTCACCTTTGAGGAATTCAGCACAATGTTGACTCGCATTGAAGCGTGTTTAAATTTACGACCCCTCAGTCCAGCGAGTAACAACCCCGATGATTTGTGTGCTTTATCCCCCGGGCATTTTCTGATTGGTGCTCCCTTATTATCCCCACCAGAGCCGAACTTGTCCAATCACTCGTTAAGTTACGTCAACCGCTGGGAAAAACTGAAAATACTTCACCACCACTTTGCCCGTAGATGGAAAGAAGAATATTTAAAAGAGCTTCATAAAAGAACGAAATGGAAGTACCCCCAGCGCGATTTTTGCATTGGCGATCTTGTTATAATCAAGATAATTTGCCCCCTAACCAATGGCGACTTGGTCGCATTGAGAAAATTATTCTGGGTTCAGATAATCATGTCCGAATAGCCGAAGTGCGAACTGCCAACGGCATCGTTATTAGGCCGATAGTGAAATTAGTCTTACTACCACATCCTGACCAAAACTAATTACATCCTTATATTTTTCTTTCACAGCACACTAATAATGCGTCTGCAAAGCCTATCACCCGTGAAAGAGAGGAATTCAAACAATAGCACCAGTAGCAACAGACGTAGTCATAAATTATTTGACTGCCATCTCTGTGACAAAAATCATCCGCTTAGAAAATGTCTCAAGTTCACACGATTAAACGTTTGCGAGAAGCTTAAAATCGTAAGACGCTTTCATTACTGCGAAAATTGCCTTGCACATTCTCATCAAACCACTCGTTGCCATAGTTCGGATCGTTGTCGTCAGTGCGGAAATCGTCATCAAACACTTTTAGACCGTCACCAACGTCTGACCAGCGAAAATCCTTATAACGCTGTTAGCCAAGCACCTCTAAATTTTGGCTCCATAACGCTGTTGCCAACTATAGTCATCAAAGTTCAACTCGATAGGGAATGGGCAAATGTCAGAGGCATGTTAAACCCCTGTGCGACAGAGAGTTCTTTGGCTAAATTCATAGTGGAAAGGTATAAATTACAACAGGAAAAGGTTGGCGTTACCGGATGGTGCAAAATTAATATAAGGCCAAGGTTTGACGATGGTCCCATCTTTGCAATTACTGCCCAGATAACCAACGACTTACCCATAAGACAACCTAAGGTGCAAGGTGATGAAAGGATGGCCAAAGCTTATAACAACCTACGTCTGGCAGATCCAAAATTTTACAAGAAAGAGGACATAAACATCTTGTTAGGTGCCGATATCTACCCAAAGGTTATTAAGGCTACTATTCAAGCGGAATCAATTGGGTCACCAATAGCTCAAGATACTGTATTTGGCTGGACCATTATTGGGAAAATTAGTTGCTAAAACCTTAACCTTGCTGCTAATATATATTTTCTACTACACATTAACACAAAATAATATAAATTTTTAATTCGCTAAAATGTAATAAACAAATGAATTGTATTTACTTTAATATATTGGTTCAAACCAATTGAATTCCTTGTAGCAATATTTACTATAATTTATATCTCTGTATGCATACACAGGGTAACAAATACAAAAAAAAGAGAAAATCGATTTAACTTGAAACCGCATTAAAATTTAACTTTTGAATTTCTTCTAAAATCTACAATAAAATTAATATGGCTTATCACGCATTAATTTATTCAATAACAAATCTTGAAATTTTATAAAACTTTCTTTTTTACATAAATGTAATTATACAAGTATTTATGCTATTTGTGTCTGTGTATGCATAATTTTCTTTATTTATTACTGTACAAATTGTAATGTAATTATTATATTTTATACTTTGAAGTCGTACTTATTCTTAACTCTTGTACGATATGAATTTTTATTTACATATTCTAATTATATAACCTGAAATTTATATGCACAATTTATTTACATATATATTATTAAAAAAGAATGTATAAGTTTCACACCTGAATTGTAATTTCTATCGATCACTGTATTGCACTCTCTTATTGTAGTCGAATTAATATATAATGATATAACTTAAACAGATTATTCCATTGACTCCTCAACTTCTTGTTATCATTATTGCAATATAGCAAGGGGGCGGGATGTTTACGTGAGAAACATTTTAATCGTACTCGGTACATACTATTGTCATTTTTATCAAATCATGTTTGACCGTATTGAAGTACATCGGAGTGTATTGGAAATACTCTCATTAATATCAACGAGTAACGTTGATGCAAAAAACTTTACTTCTTCGTTGCCCTTGACACACATTTGCTTTTTTTGAAAATTCTGTCTTCTTAAAACAATCAAAGAGTGCAGTGAGTGAGTGAGTGATCAACCAAAAGTAAAGACAACAAAAAAAAACCTACTTACAAACATATATAAATAGTAAGAGAAAAGAGTCTCAACTGAACAGTAAAATAAAATAAGTTTTTGATTAATTAAGGATACGAACTGAAAAAGAAAAGAAGTTTTAAATAAAAGAAATAAACAAACAAAAAACAATTGAAATAAACAAAAAATTGATGGTGAAATTACCAAGGAGATTTGCAGAGGTAGTGCCCTTAGACCAGCTGTTGCCCCAACACTAATATTGAAATATTTTATGCTAATCATTAATTTCTAAAACTTTGCTAAAAACACATTGTTCACTTTTTAAAGGTGATTATGTAGAACTTTTTTCATCTTTTTATTTACATAAACATATGTATTTGTGTGGTATTAAACTACGATTTAAATATATAATTCTAAAGAATTTTCTACCTACAAAATTTTCTTAATAATTTCAACATCCAAATTTATTGTGTTAAGTCTAAGTTTGACATATAATTTTAACTTGTTGATAAAGAAATTCCGTTAAATTTAAAAAATACTGGGGTCGAATCAACGCATTCGATATGGAGTAAAATCGATCGTAATTTTTCATTTTGGTATCATGCCTTACGATATCGAACAAAAAGTATCATAATTTCATTCGGAAGGAAATGTTTTTAAATCATGTTTTCTTATTTACTTATTGGCATATTATTAATCTATCACAATTTGATATATATTACAATTCGATATATGTCGAATGGCATAATTTGCTTACGAATAATATTTCGATACGATAGTTTACTCGATATCGAATGCGGTGATTAGGCCCCTGAATTTAAATATTCCAAAGGCTTAAAAAAATTAGTTTTTGGCTTATATATTTTTCATCCGCAGTTATAAAATAAATTCTTTTAGACTCATTTTTGAAATTACAAACCCAGCGAAATTTCACAGACTATCGAATTTAATATTGTTCCTATTGCTTGCGATTGAGTACCATTTCAACAAATCATTTGCGTTATTCTGCTGGCGTTCTATAACATATTATGTCAAAGTTAATCCCAGTTTGTGGGCACTATGTTACATTTTTTGCATTGAAAGGTAAAACAATAAATATTCTTTAAGCGGCCTAGACACGATCAAAATACTCATCAAGCATTGTGGTAGTATTTTTGAAAATATATTTGTATGTGCTACACAGACGATGCTGGATGAAAAAAAATATTGACTTTTGTGCTGGATGTCACATTTTGAAGTGTTTGTTCTTCAATCACGTACAAATTTTTCAATTTAAATAATATTTTAAGTTGTGCGGTTCCCAAACATGCCGGAAGAAAATTAAATAAGTCGTAGAATTTATTTAAGAGGACGTAATTGAAATGATAAGCAAATGTTATTGTAATGCTATAAAAACAAAATTAGGATTGAAATCTCCAAGATTAAAAAGGAAATTTTGAGATGGAAGTTGCGATACCTGTAGCAAGATGTCCACAACACAAAATCAATTATTGACGAGTCATCCTGCATATGTACCTCAAATCATCCAGCCACACATACACGAGTTTGACATCTAGCGTTTTAATCGTATCTAGGCCGCTTTAAAATTAAGAAACAAAATCGCGACACATCAGCGAACACACCAATGGTTCTGCTGGCAAGACCGCTGCAAGTCAGGTAATTTGAAAAAGTTTATATTTTTGTGTTTGCAAAAATATATTGTGCATTAGCAGTTTTGAAATACACAGCTCCTTATTTTGCTTTAAAACAAGAAACAATGTATACATACGTATAAAACATAGTAAAATAATATCAATAATTTTATTTAAAAAGTTAATAAAACCTTTTTAAAAATCTTACAAAGTTGAAATCTTTTTTTAATTCTTGAGTTTTATTTTCCAATCTCAACGCTTTTTCAAAATTGAAATATTTTTTCTTTATTTATATTAGGAATTGTGTGTATAAAAGGTGTAGGATGTTTAGATATATTTTGATTATAACCGAACATTAGTTAAGTATGGAAAATCAAAATAATTTGTTTATTAGGATGAAGGAATGAATGAACGTATTTAAATTGTGAAATAATTAATACACATCGTTAAATATTTTTATAAAATACTTAGAGTACTCTAAGTATACTTAGAGTATTTACAACGTATATATTCACATACTTGTACTTATTCCCACTCTATACTTACAAGTATGGATATAGCCAATACTTTATCAAACTTTCACTTATACTTAGTTGTATTGCGAAAAATAATGAACAAGTATGCGAACACTATTTCTCTGCCTATACTTGTAGTTATTAAAGTTGAAATTGGTATGAGTATGTGTGTTTGGTATGTTTTTTGAGCTGTAACGATACACATTCATACATTTTTGGCATGAAATACTTAATAAGTACTAAAAATGATACTTTTGTCATTCTCTGGTGCACACCTAGTTGTGTCTTAATAGTCAAAAATCATAACATTGGGGAACATAAAACGGCCCCAAGTCGTCCAAACCACCTTCAATTTATTTATGGGAGAGCTCATTTTATGTTGTTCCTAACGTGGTAATATAAACGAGACTAAAATACAAGTAATTGAAGACACCAGTTATCGCAAAACAGTAAATGAATTTGTAACATACAAGAAAAATTTGTATACCTTCAACTCAAGAGCAACATGTAGTTATTAAAGGTAGTTAAAAGTAGTCTGAAGGAGATAATAGCTGGCCTTCAAAATGCACCTTAAAATTACAGTAGAGGAACGACATAAACGACCAGGCCCCGCTCAGTGTCTAAATTGCCGATAATATCGCGATACTAGGACATATTGTAAGTTGCCACCGGTTTGCGTTGTATGTGGCGAACTACATGGTTCCGCTCATTGCGACAAATCAAAGGATGACTCGAAGGTTAAAAATGTAGCTATTGCGGTGGAAATCACACTGCTAACTACAAAGGATGTTCAGTTTATACTATGGTAAGGAAGTCGTAACAAAATTAAAAGCAGGCAAAATATCGTTCAAATGCTCATTAGTTCTAATCCAAATTTGCACCTAGAACCGAAAGAACAAACACCATCTAGTAACTATAATCGTCTCGAAACAAGCATCGAAACATTAGTGCATTTTTTGATCTCTATGAGCAGCATGATGCATGCAATCTATGATGTTGCAGGCGGTAGTTAACAAACCATGAACTGTTTAAAAATAGATTTTTTAAAATCAATAGCTATACATATATTATATGACACTAAAGACCACCGTGGCAGAGCATGTGGTGGTTCAACAATACTAATAAAGGATCGAAATAAACATTATTTACTGTGTGATTTTTGTGAGGACTATCTTCAAGCAACAAATATCTGCTTTAAAGAATTTTATCAAAACTTCGTTATATCTTCAATTTATTCACCTCATAGATTATATATATCAGGGAGTCAATACAGCAACTTCTTTAAACCAAGAGGTCCCTGTTTCATAGCATCGGGCGACAACAACTCTAAACATACGTTTTGGGGATCAAGACTGCTCCCAAAGATCGTGTTTTGTTTAACACAATATCAAAAATGTGTCTGAAGTTGTTATCGAGTGGACAACCCACCTATTATTGGCCTACTGATCGGCAAAAATACCTGACGTTATAGATTTTAATGTGACTAAGGGTATTTTAAGAGAAATGATCGAAGTTGAAGCGTCACTTGAATTATCTCAGACCAAGAACTAGCACAAGCATAAATTGTTTAAATATAAAAAATATCTCAGTACTCATTGTTCGGAAAACATCTCGCTAAGAACACCAGAAGACGTAGAGCAGTCTTATTGATTTTGATCAAAACTTTAATCAGCTGCCCAACATGAAACAATTATCTGAAAATTAATAATATACAATCAAATTCATTCTGTAGACGTCGCGAGGCATCTCCTCAACAGAATGCACGAAAAGGCTAAGAGAGTTACTAGGATCCCGAAAAGCAGCATCCCAGAAAAACTATTTAGAACACCTTGACCCATCTCCTCAATCAGTTTATTCATTATGGCGTGCGTGTAGAAACCTTAAAAGGCCAGTTGTACATAAGCCTCCCTTGCGAACTTGTCTGGAGGCTGGGCAAGGAATGATACCGAAAAGGCAATCTATTTGTTGCTCATTTTAAAAAGATTTTTACTCCAAATATTGACTGATGCAGTTGAGATTTCAATTTAGTGATATTGAAAGGGCAATAATTCGTTTAAACACCAAGAAAGTCCTTGTATAAGATAAAACCAATAACAAAATGTTATTTGAGTTGCCTCGTATAGCTCGCATAATATTTATTTTTAACGGCATTTTACGCTTGAGTACTTTCTTCCATATTGGAAAGTTTCGTTGATAACTGTGATTCCTAAACCAGGAAAAGGCCACACAAAGGTAGATTCATACAGGCCTATAAGCCTCTTATCAAATATGTCAAAGCTGTTTGAGAGGATGTTAATAACTAAGCTGAAACTCATTTTAGGCTACAAAGGATGTATTCCAAACTATCAATTCGGCTTCAGAAAAAAACATAGTACAATCGAATAAACTCACAGGTTAGTTAACGTAGTTAAGAAGACCTTTTAAGAAAGAAAATACAACTCTGCGCTTATTATCGACGTTTCTTAATCATTCGATAATGTAGGCACCCTGGCCTAATATATAAGTTAAAACTGAATTTTGTTAGGTAGTTATTTAACCGATCGAAAATTCATTGTGAAAGAAGGAAACTTTGTAAGCTCACCTGAGCCAATTGAAAAAATATTTACAAGACCACGTATTAAATTTAGAAAAATGGTTGAAGAAATGAAGAATAAAGGAGAATGAACAAAAATGTACTCACATAACTTTCACACTGTGTAGGTAATCCTGACCCCCTATTCGCATAAATAAGCAAACAATACATCAGCTTTCAGAAGTGAATCTTGATATACATCTAGACCGACGCCATTCGTAGAAACGCCACATATATGGGCACACGGTTGCTAGTAGGCATATCCGAAAATACAACAAACTAGAATGGGTTCGAATATACTACCTTAGGAATCGTCGGCTTTAATTGGATGAGGTGAGCTTAAAAACCTCATTTCTTCAGTATAAACCTTCGATCAGTTAAATAATTTAGTACCATCTTATAGAAGTTTTCGGGCAAGTTTAGCTTTAAATTATATGTTAGGCCTTCATGTCAAACGATTGAAAAACGCCAACAAAAAGTACAGAGCAGTATTTTCTTTCTCCAAAAGTCTTTTTAAGCACATTTAGTAGTCTGTGTGTTTTTGGATCGTGTGTTGTTTGCAGAAGCCGAATTGATGGTTCGGAATACATGCGCGCCCAGAATTGCGTTCAGCTTACTTATCAATATCCTCTCAAACAGCTTTGATACGTTTGATAAAAGGCTTATAGGTATGTATGATCCACTTTTGTGTGATCCTTTCCAGGCTTAAGAATAATAGTTATCACAGAAATCGTCTCGTCAAAATCAATAGCATCAGGTCAATAGGTTGTTTAATAGGTTGGTTGTCCACTCGAAACCTCATACAGGTCGTGTATGACATTTTGGAGTAATTAGTTTGTTTGGCGCTTAAGTCGCCAGCTGCTTAGAACTAGAAACTAGGCATTTGTAGTAATCGCTGATATTGTAAACTTGTAAACACTACGATATTGTAAATCTAGGAGGTTAATAAATAGAAGAAATTACTAAGTTTCGATGAAACTCATCAAGGCAGATATTTGTTGTTTCAAGGTAGTCCTCACAAAAATTACACAATAAATAGTGTTTAATTCGCGCCTTTATCAGTATTGCAGATCCACCATATGATCTACCACGGGTGTCCTTAGTAACATATTGTTACGAAAGAAGAATTTATTCATTATAAGCTCTGAACAACAATACTCTCGAACAACAACAACAACATTAATGGCAGTATTAATTTAAAAGTCAAAGAGTTAAGTTGTCGAATATTAAGAGTGTTTAACAGTTTGCTGTATTTTTGAACAGTGGTGTTAAGTAAATAAAGTGACTTACAGTAAAAGTAATAACAGTGTGTATTTATTTTGCAATAAAAAGAACCCAACGTAAAGTAAAAACGTAACAATTGGTGACAGAAGTGAAATTGTAAAATAAAATAACTTAAAAAAAAAAAAAAATAATAAAAATGAAATTTGAAGAACTTAAAGTGGAGCAGCTGAAAAAGGAGTTGAGTAAGCTGGATTTGCCAACACAGGTAACAAAACTGATCTACAGAAGAGGCTCATAGATTAATTCAAGCGTCGTGGCATGGACATTGGCGCATATGAGTTCGATGAAAAAGAGGTGGCAGAGGTATGTAGCCGTGAAAAAACAACAGCAAGTAGCATGGACTTCAATTCGCCGCTATGATGGAGAAAATGGGAGAAAACTCTAGAATGCTTCTAGAAAATGTACAAGAAGCTTCTAGAGCAAACAGTGAAAAACTATTAGCTGAAGTTCACGAAGCTTCTAGAGCAAACAGTGAAAAATATTAGCTGAAGTTCACGAAGCTTCTAGTGCAAACAGCGAAAAACTGTTAGCTGAAGTAAGAGGTGAAAACCAACAACTTCTAACTGAGATTCAAGAAGTTTCTAGAGCAAACAATGAGAAACTAGAAAAAGTTAACGAGAAGCTACAAGAAATTTCTGAGACCTTCAATAAGCGAGTAGATGACGTAGAAATTAAGGTCAGCAAGTTCGACGAAAAAATCTCTGCCGTAGAAGTGCAACTGTACGGTTTAAACAGAAAAGTGAATCTTTTAGAAACTAGTGGCGTCGAAGTACAGGTGAAGGATGTCGATGTAAAGCTGCAGGAGCTTGAAAACAAAATTATGAGCCTGGAAATAAGAGAAGGTCCAGTACGGGTAGTGACTGAAAACACAAATAGGATAAAAGCTCCCAGTTTCGACGGCAACATACCCTTTAACGTCTTCAAATTTCAGTTTGAGACAGTGGCCAGTAAAAATCTATGGAGCAATGAAGAGAAAGCGATTGAACTGATTCTGGCACTTAAAGGATCTGCAGCAGAAGTCCTCGAAAGCCTACCAACTAGCTGCAGGAATAATTATGAGGACATAATGGTGGCGTTACAGCGGAAATATGGCGGCGATCATAAAAAGGAGCTGTATAGAATGGAGCTACGTGGCAGGCTGCAGAGAGCAAACGAGACGCTTCAGGATTTCGCCATTTTTCGCCACTTTTAGAACAGTTCAAAGTGGAGGCATTTGTTAATGGTATTCGTGACCCAGATATTAAGCACGCAGTTTGCGCTAAGCAAAACACATCCTTTGCTGAAACCTTTACTTACGCTCTGGCTCAAGAAACAGCAAAAGTCATTTCGAGACCGCAGTCATACAAAGTGCGAAAAGTTGAAGTAGCTGCTGAAGATGAGAAAACAACAATGGACGACATAAAGCAAATACTTGAATCGGTAAAGAAAGCCTTAGATGAAAGGCAAGGTAAGACAAACGCCAAGTGCTTTAATTGCGGTAAAGTCGGCCATTTTCAAAGAAACTGTAAGGCAGCAAGAAAACGATCCAGATCTGTTTCGCCGCCAAGAAACAATAAACGTGCGACTCATGGAACATCTCGAGAGTCGTTAAACTAAAGAGAGCTAGCACTACGGGGCATGAGCTAGCTCCCACAACCGAGGGCCCCACAATCTCCATATCTGTGATGCAGCAGCAAAACAGCAATCTTACTGCAAGCGGGTATATCAACGGAGGAAAGCGTATTCTGACAATAGACACAGGAGCGTCGCAGTCTATAATAAGGCCCGATTTAGTAAAGGGAAAAGTGGAACAAGTGAATAATGTAAGCCTGCGCACCGCGACCGGAGAATTTGCTACTGTCTATGGTAAGGCGAAAGTCAGATTAACTATAGCCAACATGAGTGTGGACCATGTGTTCATTGTTGCCGATATCGTGGACGAAGTTATTATTGGCGCAGATTTTATGATCATGCATGGAGTCGATCTGCGCATGGGGCAACAAATAATGATCTGGCGAAACGTCGAAATACCCCTTGATATTGGATATGTGAGTAAATCTGCAGTAAGGAAGTTGGTTGCTATAGCATCCCAGAAATTACCACCTCAGGCAGAAACTGTGATATGGGCACGTATGGAGGAAGATTGTGAGGACAACCGGTTGTGGGTGGTAGAACCATCAGGAATTAAGAGTGAGACAATAACAGCAAAAGCCCTCGTGAAAACCTCTAAGAATGGAAAAATTCCTGTTAGAGTGTTAAATCTATCCAACAGTGAAAAAGTAATTGGTAAAAACTCTCAGATAGCTCAATGTACACCAGCAGAGGCCATAATTAATTGCGAGAGAGACTCAGAGCCTGAAAAACTGTCAACTAAAGAGCGCGAAATACTAGCAGAACACGTGGGGAAATGGGTAGCAGAGCTGGAGCCACCTGACAGAAACAAAGCCAAGCAGCTGCTACGAAAGTACGCCTCTGTCTTCGCCCTAAAAGATAAAAGCCAAGGTAGAACGGCAATAGTGAAGCATGAAATAAATACTGGCGAAGCGAGGCCCATAAAACAAGCCCCCAGGAGCATTCCCCTAGCCAAGCGGAGCGAAGTAAAGCAGCTAGTCAACGAAATGGAGCGAGACGGAATTATCGAACCATCTTCGAGTCCTTGGAGCTCGCCGGTAGTTTTAGTAAAGAAGAAAGATGGCAGCACTAGATTCTGCGTTGACTACAGAAAGCTCAACGATGTTACCAAAAAGGACAGTTATCCGCTACCAAGAATCGATGACACCTTAGACACGCTAGCAGGTACTAAGTGGTTTTCTACGTTAGATCTACAGAGCGGTTACTGGCAAGTCGAGATAGCGGACAAGGATAAAGAAAAAACTGCTTTTAGTGCTCTCGATGGTTTATGGCAGTTTAATGTTATGCCATTTGGTCTCTGCAACGCTCCAGCCACCTTCGAGCGTTTAATGGAACGAGTGTTAAAAGGACTCAATTGGAAGTCATGTCTGGTGTATCTGGATGACATAATTGTCATGGGAAAGACCTTCGATGAACACCTAAGGAATGTGGAAGAAGTCTTCAGGCGTATATCAGCGGCTGGACTGAAGCTCAGTGTTAAGAAATGTGCATTGTTTCACAAGGAAGTCAAATACTTGGGGCATCGTGTAACAGCAGAGGGCATATCAACCGATGAAGATAAAATACGGGCAGTAAAGGACTGGCCTCGTCCTCAAAATCTTCACGAGTTACGAAGTTTCTTGGGACTCTGCACATACTACAGACGATTTGTGCCAAATTTTGCTAGTGTTGCTGCGAGCCTACATGAGCTAACCAAAAAGTCGCGACCTTACCAGTGGAGTGAAGCAGCCGAGGAAGCATTCCAGAAGCTCAAGGAATTGTTGTGTGTGGCACCTATCGTGGCATATCCAGTAGCTGGGCAAAAATTCATGCTAGACACTGATGCGAGCGGATATGGAATAGGAGGCGTGCTGTCGCAAGTGGTAGATGGGACAGAAAAGGTTATAGGCTACTACAGCAGAGTACTTTCGAAGCCTGAAAGAAACTATTGCGTAACGCGACGAGAGCTTCTAGCAGCATTGGAGTGCATAAAACACTACCACAAGTATTTGTATGGCCAACATTTTACGCTGAGGACAGATCATGCCGCACTCAGGTGGTTGCTGCAATTCAAGAGCCCTGAAGGACAGCTTGCACGCTGGATTGAGCGACTTCAGAGCTATGACTTTAGTATTGAGCACAGAAAAGGAGGCAAGCATAACAACGCCGACGCCCTTTCTAGGCGGCCATGTGATCTGGGGTGTAAGCATTGCTCAAAGGCAGAGAGAAAAGAATTCGTTATTGATGTTCGGCTTACACATATAGAATCTAGTGAAGACTGGCCGACAGCACAAAGAAACGATCCCATATTGGCAAAAGTTATAGCGGCTAAAGAGGAAGACAGAAGACCGACGCGAAGTGAGATCTCACCAGAAAGTCCACTGGCGAAGGCATATTGGGCCCAGTGGAACAGTCTAAGGTTGAAGGATGGCTGCTTATGTCGCACTTGGGAAAGCACAGACGGCAAAACTGTGATAGACTTAATCGTCGTGCCATCCTCCAAGATCAAAGAGGTCGTGAAACAATTCCACAATGGTCCTAGCGGAGGTCACCTTGGTGTAACGAAGACGCTGGAAAAGATAAAACAACGGTTCTATTGGGTCGGCTGTCAACAAGCCGTAGCAGAGTGGATAGCCAATTGCCAAGAGTGCATTGCAGCAAAGGGTCCAGTACGAAGGAGTCGGGGGCAGCTTCAGCAGTACAATTCAGGCGCTCCCTTTGAACGTATAGCGATGGACGTAGCAGGTCCCTTCCCTGCTAGCAATGCTGGAAACCGATACGTTTTAGTGGTCATGGACTATTTTAGCAAATGGCCGGAAGTATATGCCATTCCCAATCAAGAAGCCAGAACGATTGTAGACGCTTTTATAAGCAACTGGGTGTGTCGCTATGGTGTTCCCTTAGAACTACACTCCGACCAAGGCCGAAATTTTGAATCCGCTATATTCAAAGAGATGTGCGAAATATACGGAATAAGAAAGACCAGAACGACACCGTTACATCCGCAATCTGATGGTATGGTCAAAAGATTCAATCGAACGCTGGAGGAATACCTGCGAAAAGTGGTCAGCGCACATCAGAGGGACTGGGATGAGCATATACCCAAATTTTTGTTGGCATATAGATCAGCTGTTCACGATTCCACCTCACGAACACCAGCGAAAGTAGTCTTTGGATCTGAGCTAAATTTGCCTGCAGATTTAGAGTTTGGTGTTAAGCCAACATCGACAGAAGGAGACGGCGAAAACTCTAGTCAGGCACAAAGGGACCTTCAAGAGATTCACGAATTCGTGCGGAGTCGTATAAAATTAACCAGTGATAAAATGAAAGCCAGATATGATCGAGCTGCCAACTCTTAGGGATTTAACGAGGGACAACTGGTTCTACTTTTTAACCCACAACGGAAGAAAGGATTATCACCCAAACTACAAACTCATTGGGATGGACCTTATAAAGTAATAAAGCGGCTAAACGACGTAGTTTACAGAATACAGAAATTCCAGAGCCCAAGATCAAAAATGAAAGTTGTGCACTTGGAGCGGCTAGCCAACTATGGAAAAGGTACATCTGTGTCTGTTCGGGACGAACAGGTTTGAGAAGGGGGTAGTGTTACGAAAGAAGAATTTATTCATTATAAGCACTGAATAACAATACTCTCGAACAACAACAACAACATTAATGGCAGTATTAATTTAAAAGTCAAAGAGTTAAGTTGTCGAATATTAAGAGTGTTTAACAGTTTGCTGTATTTTTGAACAGTGGTGTTAAGTAAATAAAGTGACTTACAGTAAAAGTAATAACAGTGTGTATTTATTTTGCAATAAAAAGAACCCAACGTAAAGTAAAAACGTAACAATATAATACAAGGATGATAGAAGAATAAGTTAAGCTATCCCGAAAATAAAATTTAAATTTTCTGCGCATCTCGGCCTAATGACCTCACGAAAATGTCGTCCTATTAGCTAATAATTCTGATTGAGAGCACAACTTTAATTTATGAGAGTTTTAAATATAAATTATGAGAGTTTAATGGCAGTCTTGCCAGTTTTTGCCTATTACACAGATTTATTTGTACGTATTTGAAGCAATTTGTTGATTACAGACTTGGTAACCTTACATTGGCGGAAAAACGTCATCTAACGGGAAAACATGCGCATAGCGTAATCTTGTCTACTCTAATTCTTTCATATAATTGATAATATTCTGTTTGATAAGCACTTCCTGCAATATTAAATATTACATTTATGAAACTATTTAATGTATGCACCAATGTCTCAATGGTAGCATTATGTAACTTTTATTTCGTTCCTCAATTTATCACATTAGGCTGTGTAGTGTAGCTCGTCGCACACAGCGCAAACTGAAATAACTTACAATAAGCCCTAGTATGACCAAATTTTTTGCAGTTTAAGTATTAGACGGGTCAAGATCGTTTATGGTGATTTTGCAGTGCAGTAGATAATTAAGGCTACTAATGGACATGCTTGGTTTTTTTTTAAATGATATCTCAGATTCGAAGTCAACTCGAAATGGTAGTTGGGGAATACGTTCCGCTTTCTAAGGTTGGCTATACTTTTTACTTTAAATCCATTTTTTGAAGGCCTGTAAAAACAATACAAACAACTTTGTTTTGATGTAAATATATTAGAAAGATAGTTATTGTCATTGCTTTAGATTTACTTTTTATAAGTTTTTGTAATGTTTATTGCGATATAAAAATCGCGTCTGTTCTTTTCAACGAATAATTATTCTCACCGAACGGAACAATTTCTCGGCAGCTTCACTCCACATAGTATCTTCGAAACTTCTTGGTTAGCTCATTTTGCCAACACTGGCAAAATTTGGTACAAATCGTCTATAATACGTGCAGGGCCTAGAACACTTCGTACGTCGTAAGGATTTTGTAATCAAGGCCAGTCCTTTACTGCCCTTATTTTATCTACATCAGTTGATATGCCATCTGCTATTACAGAATGCCTTAAGTATTTGACTTTCTTTTGAAATAATGCGCATTTCTTAACACTGAGCTTCAATCCAGCCGCTGATATACCCTTAAAGACTTCTTCGATATTTTTTAGGTGTTCATCGAATGTCTCTCCAATAACAATTATGTCTTCCAGATACACCAGGCATGTCTTCCATTTGAGTCGCTCTAATAGTCACATAGACAAAATGGCATAACGTTAAACTGCCATAAAACATCAAGAGCGTTAATGATATTTTATCTTTATCTCTGTTGGTAATCTCGACCTGCCAATAACCGCTTTGTAAATGCGTTGAAAACCACTTTATTCCTGCTAGCTAGGTCAAAGTAACATCGATTTTAGATAGCGGATAACTGTCCTTTTCTATGACGTCGTTGATCTTTCTGCACTCAACGCATAATCTGGTGCTCCATCTTTATTCTTTACTTAACAACTGGCGAGCTAAAAAGACTTAAAGATGGCTCGATGATTCCGTATCACTCCATTTCGTTGACTAGCTCCTTTACTTCGTTCGGCTTTGCTAGAGAAATGCTCCTCTGGGCTTACTTTATGGGTCGCTTCGACGACATTTATTTCGTGTTTCATTATTGCCGTTCTACCTTGGCTTTTATCCTTTAGGTGGCTTCAATATTGCTACTCATTTCGCTGCGTGTTCTGTTAGTATTTCGCGATCTTTGGATGACACTTTTGCAGGCTCTGAGTTTAACTCGCAATTAATTATTGCCTCTGTGGGAGCACATTGAGCTATCTCTGAGCCTTTACTGATTACTTGTTCACTGCTAGATATATTAAGCTCTCTCACGGGGATTTTTAATTTTTCGGTTTTCACGAGTGCTTCTGCTGTTATTATCTCACGCTTAATTCCTGATGGTTCTACCACACGGCGTCGCATCTTATTCAGCTTATTTTTGTGATCGCCGCCATACTTTCGCTGCAGTGCAACCGTTATGTCCTCCCAATTATTTCCGCAGCTTGTTAGGTAGGCTTTAGATGACTACTCAATAGCCTTTTCTTCATTGTTCCATAAATTTTTGCTGGGCACCTTTGCGAACTGGAACTTAAAGACATTAAACGGTATGCTGCCATTAAAACTGGTACCTTTTATTCTGGTGTAGTTATTTAGCCAAGTCCCTGTTACTCCTATTATATTATAACTACTGGCTTCAAAAATATGTTAAATATTATAAAATTTAATAGAACTTTTTTTTTGGAACTAAGCTTTGAGCATGGAAGTTGTAAATATTAAAATCATTAACTTTGAAAGGCACGTCCATCATGGTCACGTGGCTGTAACGTACTAAAAGTTCATTATTTGTGTAAACAAGAATATGACAAAATAATATTATTCTGCATTCTGTGCAAATTATAAAAATAAGTAGTAGTGTAAAAATATTCAAATGAATTTTATGTTATATGCATAAATACAATAATGCTAAAATTGGATTAAACGAACTTAAGCCTGACTTCAAAAATTAATTTACATGTTTTGTTTTCTTTAACCTACATTTAGATTTACTTTCTTTACCTATGTATATACAAAATATTAGTTCATAAAATTATAAAACTGTTTTCAATTTTTATTTCATTCTTTTATTTTAACAAAGGGAAATCAAGACGAAAGAAAAATAACAAGTAAGCCTTGTTTTTGTCTAGGGTAGTGCTAGAGTACAACTAAGTTTTGAATTTAGCGATATTTTTTTGTTTTTAATACCATTTTACGTCGAGTACTTTCACACAGAGTGGCAGATTTCTTTGATAACTATGATTCCTAAGCCAGGGATCATACAAACCTACAAGTTTTTTAACAAACATATAAAAGCTGTTTTAGAAAAAACTAATAACTAAGCTGATCTCCAAAGGTAGTATATTGGGACCCATTTTACATTTACAACATTTGCTGATGATACAGCTTTTTTAAGTATTCATGAAAGCGTTCAACATTTACAAGACTACATACTCAATTTGGAAAAATGGTTGAAGAAATGGAGAAGAAAGATGAACGAACAAACAAGTAATCATATAACTTTCACACCGCCTGCCCTCTTGATCGGCGACTGACTTGGAAAAGCCAGATAGATTTCAAGTTAACACAAATGAAGTTAAAAGCAGTCCAACTAAACTAAATCCTTTGGCACTTAACATACTAAATGAAGCCGGTTACAAAAGAACTCCAGTTTTAAAGTTATTGTTTGTCGATATTACCCCTTTGAGAAGGTTCTCACCCCTGAGACTTTGCACCTGCTTTTTGAGTCAGAGTATTGATGAGAGTATGTTGATAGTAGAAAGATTTAAGTGCTGTTGGAACTGTTTGGTAACCTCTCATGGATTTAAAAATTGTAAAAGCATACATGTTTGTAAACAGAAGCATCATTCTTTGCTTCATAGAGATCGTAGGTCAAATGATCCTATTGGTAATTCACCCTAGCTTCCTATAGCTTCTGGTAGGACTATATCTTGTCTCAACACCCATTTACAACCTTCTCTTAATTTAAACCCTTCAACCTTTCATAATATGCTAGGCATACTTACTCCGCACAACTTAACGCTAAACCCGAACTCAACAGTCTCTTTTTGGGCACTACTATAGGGTGTTTTTTATAGAGGTATAGAACTTTAAGTTGGCATTACTTTTCAAGATGGCGACCGATTTAACAGCTGTCAAGTGATTTATTCTCAGTTTGGTTTGGCAATTCATCATGAATAGACTCACGCCTGAACAACGCTTGCAAATAGTGCAATTTTATTTCGAAAATAATGGTTCTGTGCGGAAAACGTATCCCGATTTTCATAAGCGAATTTTGTTTAGCGATGAAGCGCACTTCTGGTTGAATGGCTAAGTCAACAAACAAAACTGCCACATTTGGAGTGAAGGTAATCCTTAAGTGTATGTCGAAACACCGTTACATCCAGAAAAACTGACTGTTTGGTGCGCTTTATGGGCTGGTGGAATCATTGGTCCGTACTTTTTCAAAAACGATGGTGGCCAGAACATTACAGTCAATGGTGATCGGTATAGAGCCATGATTACTAACTTTTTCATTCCTGAATTGAAGAACCATGATGTCCAGGAGATGTGGTTTCAACAAGACGGTGCAACATGTCACACAGTTCGTGCCACAATAGATTTAGTGAAAGACACGTTTGGTGACCGCCTAATTTCACGTTTTGGACCTGTGAATTGGCCTCCAAGATCTTGAGATTTAAAACCGCTAGACTACTTTCTGTGGGGCTATGTAAAGTCATTGGTCTATGCGGATAAGCCACAAACGCTTGACCATTTGGAAGACAACATTCGCCGTGTTATTGCCGATTTACGGCCACAAATATTGGAAAAAGTTATCGAAAATTGGACTACATCCACGCCAGCCGTGGCGGTCATATGCCAGAAATCATATTTAAAATGTAATGCCACAAGATTATCTTTCGGATAAATAAAATTCATGTCAATCGAATAATCCATCGTTGTTTTATTGCAACTTTAAGTTCTATACCTCTATAAAAAACACCCTAAATTTGTACAATTTATAAACGACATTAGATATACGGCCCGAAACTTTAAAACCCCAAATGAATGTCAATAACGTACTAGCTGGCTCTTATGAGCCAGACGGTGTTTTCGAGAGACGTAACGAACTCACCCAATTTCTAGGTTCTGCTGGTTTTGTTTTACGAAATTGGATAGCCAACTACTAACGACTCTTAAAGGTTTTGCCCTTTGGGAATCTGATTTAGGCATACTTCTCAAATATTTCAGATGCAGCCAACTCAAAGCCCTAGGCTTGCAACGAAATTTGTTGTCTTGTCTAAAATAGTAACGCTATTTGACCCCCTCCAAAAATGCCACAATGGCATACATTTTCAAGTAACATCTCTTATGTCATATTTATTAAATTTATGTTTAATTTTGTAAAAATGACACATGAAGGTTTAGTTAATACACATATTATGAAGGTTGAACCTGTAAATTATGTTTTAAAATGAGCGAGTTATAAGCATTTAAAAATTAAAACTTGTAATTTTTCGAATGTGTGTGGAGTTAAATATGTCAGTTATATTCGTTTTTGACGTAACGACTTACGTAAAACATATTTAAGTGTGAAGTTAAATACGTATATTACGTAACGTCTGACACACAAAATATCAATTTTTCAACAATTCAAAATATTTTTAACAACTTTTTTTGCAAATAAAAATATTTAAGCAATTTCAAGACCTACTGAGAAAAATGAACATAAACAACAACAGTTATCAAATGTTTTTTCTCCAAAATATTTTGGTTAAAGTGGCCAAATGAACAGGTGGCAAACAATACCACCACATGGAGAGTGTTGTCTAGGGTCCCTACTATTAGACTGTATAAACAGTTTTCCTAAATTGAGTTTGTGGCTTTAAGAAAAAAATGTCAAAAACTCAATTTTTGTACTATATGAAGTCTGTAAAGGATTTTGGCCAAAGTGGCCAAATGGAGAGGTGGCATCCAATACCACATGGAGAGTGTTGACTAGGGTTCCTGCTATTATATTATATAAGCAGTTTTTCTATATTGAGTTTGTGAGTTTAGAAAAAAGTGTAAAAAACTCTATTTTTGTACTATATGAAGTCTCTGAAGGATTTTGGCCAAAGTGGTCAAAGGGAGAGGTGGTACCCAATACCACCACATGGAAAGTGTTGCCTAGGGTCCCTACTATTACACTTTATAAGCAGTTTTCCTAAATTGAGTTTGTGAGTTTATAAAAAAAGTGTAAAAAACTAAATTTTTGTACTATATGAACTCTGTGAAGGATTTTGGCCAAAGGCATGTAATACCAGCACATTAAGAGTGTTGATTATTGACCCTGGTATTATACTATATAAGCAGATTTTCTAAATTGAGTTCGTGAGTTTAAGAAAAAAGGGTAAAAAACTAAATTTTTGTATTATATGAAATCTGTGAAGGATTTTGGCCAAATGAAGAGGTGGCATGCAATACCATATGGAGAGTGTTGACTAGGGTCCCTGCTATTATACTATATAAGCAGTTTTTCTAAATTGAGTTTGTGAGTTTAGGAAAAAAGTATAAAAAACTCAATTGTACTATATGAAATCTGTGCAGGATTTTGGCCCAAGTGGCCAAATGGAGAGGTGGCATTCAATACCACCACATGGAGAGTGTTGCCTAGGGTCCCTACCATTATACTATATAAGCAGCTTTTATAAATTGAGTTTGTGAGTTTAGAAAAAAAGTGTAAAAAACTAAATTTTTGTACTATATGAAGTCTCTGAAGGATTTTGGCCAAGGTGGCCAAATCGAGAGGTTGCATCCAATACTACCACATGAAGCGTGTTGCCTAGGGCCTCTGTCCTTGTCATTGGAATATTGTAAAACACAATTATACTTTCGTATGAAATCCATTCCAATTATTCCGTCTGCCTGTATTTTGAAATCCTCCGTGACTACATGAAAAGTATGTTTTATTAGATATTGGTCTATTTTTAATTCGGATTGTACACTGCCTTAAGTTGAAATTATGCCTTGGCCAATACCGTTTAAATTTTTTTATTATAAACATTGATTGATTCCAGTATCTATTAATAAAATTGAAGATGTTTCATTTAAGTTAGTTCAACAGTGTTCCGCAGCTACATTTATGTTTCTAGTTTGTGAATTGTTATTACGGTTGCTATTATCGTTATTACTGCAATAAGAACCTGAATTATTGTTATTATAATTACGGTTGTTAGTGCCGCTATTACGATATGACCCGCTATTATTCTTTCCATTACGATTGAACCTATTAAAAATATATATATAAAAATCTTGAAAAATTTACTGAAGAACATAAAGAAGAAGTTTTAGATTTGTATTGCAATTTAAGATATCAATTGGTTAAAATATTAGATAAATATAAAATTTTTCAAAGAGTGCCTCATTCTATTGATGAACCCATTAACATAGACGTGAACATTGTATTAACAACTGAAACCACAGAAGATCTTGAAACTTTGACAGAAGAAAAAACTGACGAAATAAACCCCAAAATGCCACAAACAGCAGTGGAATTTTTGAGCATGGCGTCAAGGCTAATACCCGATTTCGACGGTAAGCCTGAAAATTTAAGATCATTCCTTGATGGTCTCACACTGGTAGATTCATTAGCAGACACAAATGGTAACGTGGCTGTATCTCTCACAAAAACAAAACTAAAAGAAACTGGGAGAAACCTTATTAGTACTGAGTCTTCAATCACTGAAAGTGTGACTAAACTCAAAACATCTGTGAAGGGAGAATCAGTTGAAGTTCTGTCCGCTAAACTAATGAACATCAGACAAAATAGTAAAACTGCAAATGCATATTGTGATGAGATTGAGGCGCTGGCAAAGTCATTAGAAAATGCATATATATCCGATGGCTTGTCATGTGATTTGTCATGTGGCTTGTCATTGCTGTTAAAGCAATGACTAAAAACTGTACTGTCGATAAGGTAAAACTTATCAGGGAAGCAAGGCACTTTAATAGCATGAATGAAGCAATTGGAAAATTCGTTAATAGCTGCACTGAAGCCACTGGACAACAGAATGCAGTTTTATACTTCGGACAAAGACTTAACCGAATAAACTATCGAGGAAATAACAGAGGATACCGTGGAGGATATAATTATCCACGTTATAACAGCAATAATAAAAACAATACACAAAGACCTGAAAATATTAATAGTAATAGAAACCAGTCAAATCATAACTACAGAAGTAGGAACAGAAATTACGTAAATTTAACAGGTTCAAATGAAGATAGTTCGGAAAACTCCGAAGGCCCCCAGGGATCAACCGAGTGAATACGAAAGTGTATAATTTAAATCTCAGCTTATGTTTCTTTATTCGAATTAATGCAGATCTTTTTAACACTACAATAACACTACTAGTCGACACAGGTGCCGACATTTCGCTTGTAAAGCTAAAGAATCTTGACTTAAATCAAATAAATACACATAAAACAACAACCATTAGTGGAATAGGACATGGTCAAATACAATCGCTAGGAAGAGTATTTTTAGAAATGAAGGTAAAACATTTTATAGTGCCACATTATTTCCAAGTAGTAGAAAATAATTTTCCTATACCATGTGATGGAATCATTGGTATGGACTTTATTAAAAGGTACAATTGCATATTGGATTTTAATGATGAAAATGACAATTTTATCCTACGACCATCTAATTTGACACATAGTATAACTATATCGGTGAACAATCACCACAATGAAATTTCATTACCGCCAAGGTATGAGGTAATTCGACAAATTAATTTTGTGGATCTTTAAAATGATATAATACCAAACCAAGAAGTATCACCAGGTGTTTTTATCCCAAACATGTTAGTAAAATCAAATAATGCATTTATTCGATTTTTAAATACTACAAATAACATAGTTACAATTAAACAAGATAGCATACAAACGAAAAATAGCTCCGACTACCAGATAATCACACAAAATTTAAACCCAAAAAAAGACAGGGATTCTAAAGTTATGAACTTACTTATGAAAAATTTTCCAGATCAATTTAAGACAACGTTAACTAAACTTTGCACAGAATAAAGCGATATTTTTGGTTTGGAAACAGAAGCAATATCAACTAATAATTTCTATGAGCAAAAGCTGAGGTTGAAAGATACGCAACCAGTATACATTAAAAACTACCGTATACCAAATTAACATAAATATGAAATCAACAATCAAGTTAAAACACTAATAGAGAACAACATAGTTGAACCTTCATTCTCAGAATATAACAGTCCAATTCTATTAGTCCCAAAGAAATCACTTCCAGGTTCAAACGAAAAGAAATGGCGACTCGTGATAGATTATAGGCAGATAAATAAAAAATTAATATCCGACAAATTTCCATTGCCTAGAAACGACGATATCCTTGACCAACTTGGCAGAGCAAAATACTTTTCTTGCTTAGATTTAATGTCAGGTTTTCACCAAATCACTTTGGAGAAAAACTCGAGAGACTTGACGTCATTCTCAACAAACAATGGTTCATATGAATTTACTAGACTACCCTATGGCTTAAAAATCGCGCCCAATTCTTTTCAAAGGATCATGACACTTGCAATTAGTGGTTTAAAACCAGACCAGGCATTCCTATATATGGACGACTTGGTCGTATTAGGATGTTCTGAGAAGCATATGCTTTCCCATTTAAGTGATGTATTTGATCTTTGTCGCAAATACAATCTAAAATTACACCCCGA